>CM067370.1:183414498-183476998 GCA_034401795.1 Chaetoderma sp. LZ-2023a | reverse complement strand
ATGAGGTACTTGCATATTTTGATCAGGACAGGCTGGTGCAGATAAAAAAACATTCCTTTGGAATTTATTTGGTGGAAGTATCGTTAAATATCCCTCAAATTGAAACGTGTGTTTTATTTGTGAAGAAAATTTTAAGTGGCTTAACCTAGTTAAATCGTGTCCCAATTTACAAAGAGACTGTTCTTGTAACGTTTGCTTAACGTTTTTTACTAATTGATTAACATTGGTGTTTTCTTGAATTGATAACATGCGCATTTCCTGTGGTTATTAAAATGTTTCTTATAAATTCTATCCATTTAAATCTAATGGAATGATTATTTTCATAATCTAGACAGATGTGCAGTGAATACTTGCCTGCTTCTTCATAGGTCATTGCATTTGGTGTGCTACTTTCAAAGTGCAGTACAATTCTGTGTGACTTAACCTGTCACGTTTCAATTTGACTCACCGTTTCATAACCACGTACTTTAGAGGCATATATTAAAATTAAGGCTGAGGTACGTGAGGATTTTCACGAACCGAACCGGTTCACGATACAGATGTCTGAACCACGGACTGGTTCACGAACCTTTCTAGTATGCTCTTGTATGCGAGAAATTACTCCTAACAGAAAAAAACATTTAAAGGCGGGTGGTTTTACTGGCTAAATCGTAGAAAAGCACAAATACAAATTCTGACAACAAATGTTAGAAAATAATATAAGATTCATAGCCAGCTAAGTTCCATTCATGGCCATATTCGTAAATCACCATTCAGAGATTGCTTGACTATTAGCCCTTTCACCGACAAATCCCGGAAAAGTAAATTCTTTAAGATATAAAACTTACTCTGTTGAATATTTTGGAATTAATTTCAAAATATTCAACAGAGTAAGTTTTATATCTTAAAGAATTTACTTCAACAGTTTTCCTGTAGGGTTTTCCTAAAATTAGATATGGGAATACATCGCTGAAAGAGTTAGCTTTGTGTATGGTTCACGAACCGCACGAATCCCATGCAAGCGAACCGAACCATGGTTCGTCTTCCCTTGGGTTGCGATTTTCCGAACCAACGAATGTTCGTTACAGCCCTAATTAAAATACGTGTTATCATTGTGTCGAAGAGAGTGCATTGTTATTATTCCCTGCATAGCTTTGGTTACCTGCTTCAGATTTCTTTTCATACACGGTATTAATTTCCTACTAAATCCTACGTGCATGCTTAAAGTTCTAGAACTAGATGGCAATTGCCCATTGCATGTGCAGACGAGTTGTTTTTGATGGAGAGATCATGACCTGCACAGCCAATAGACTAGACGAATATGGCGCCAAATAGTTACAACGGTTATGGAGTCGGCGCACTGCACGCACCCTGTGTAACCTTACATGCTGAGTAAATTGAACAGAAATTAGCAGGCATCCCATATTTCGTGGAAAAGTGTCTATATTTAATGCGACACGCGAAGTTTAATGTTTTAATTGTCTTTCACAAGCCCATTGTCTGCTTTATCGAATAGTGTTTCATTACAATGGCTGGTCCTATAGCCGATAGCACTATAGGGGGTTTCTTTCCCATAGTGTATCCCATATCGCCCTCTAGGTTTAGACCACACCCATGGTTAGCCAACACAGCCAACCCCTCCCCCACCCGCACCCCCTTTGGGTCAAAATAGGCTCCTACACTTCGGACTAATAACACCTGTCGTGCTCTTAAGACAATCAATCCGCTTTAAGTAACCACCATCATTTGATGGAAACGGCTATTTATTATAGCAAATAAGCTGTATAAATTGACGAATGTCTTTAGGCGAGCACTTTTTCCTGGGATATACAGAGCACGTTATAGACAGGCGTTTCGCTGGGATGGACGCGGTACTTCAGTCAAATTTTGAACAGAGAATGCATGTGATTTACACTCGCAATCCGGGAAAACTGATATGAAAATCCTTCATAATGCAAGAAACATTCTGTTGCATATTTAGAAAATTAATTTGACTTAACCCTTTGATGCATATGGCAGCATCCGCTTCCAATAGAATTAGTTTTAACATATTGACGTACTCAAATGGTTGAGTTTTAATTATTATTTTCTTTAGAATTACTGGTGTATGACCTCAGTCGGGTCTTCTGGTTACATTATCCCACTACTAAACATTTCTGGCAACAACCATTCATGACACTAGGGGAATGTATAATAGTTTGAGACTATTTCAACCAGTAAGTCAACGAGCTGATCTAGCATGCCATGACTTTGGCCACCATGTTTTCCCTTCTGGCTGGCACCGCCCACTGACCAAAATTCGCGCCAACCATGTTTTGTAATAGCTCAATTTTGGAGTATCATTTAGGCGCCCCTCATTGCCACACCCACCATCGAGATCCTGCCAGAAGACCATATCATTAAATAGGGATTATAAAAGGAAGCGTTCGATGGCATTAGAAATTGGTAACCTTCCCAGCTGAGCTCAACCTTAATTTACAGGGAAATAAGAAATAGTAACACATATATATATATGTGACGGACACGGAACTTCTGTAGTAAAACTAGCATTCTGCAACATATCAGTAACAGAGCCGACTATTATATTACACCCCATCCCGTAAAAACTCCCAGTAAAATTAGTTTAAAAATATTCAAACACTTTCATGACGGACATTTGTAACTTTCGTGACGAAGGTACGCCATTTTAGCTGTGACTTGTTATTACGTCAGCTACCTTAGATATAGATCATTTTATGATTAAAATGTACGCATGGGGAAGTCAATGCCATCGATCTGACATCTTGTATTTCACAAACGGGAACCTAGCTACGCATACCATTAACTTAACCCTTTAATGTCAAAGTTTGATCAAGGATATCAAAATATATTTGCTTATTAAATGCCCATCTGCAAGCCAAGAGAAGACTATTTTTGACATTTACAACTGATAATCACCTTTCGCAAGGAATCATATATGTTCCGCGCCACCACCTATACCAACATAGGCTACCGTACCTTTGTAATGCATAAAATATCACGATTTCATGACACGCTCATGCATCGCATAAAAAGACCCCAGCTTGTGGTCAAAAGTGAATTATCACTATCATGCAATAGATGTATCCAAACTGTCACATAACGCAGGTTACTGGGCCGGTACTGGAACAATACCGGGCGAATGCGGCTCGGTATTGTTCCTCTACCGGCCAAGTACTCTGCGTTATCACGTTTACTCGTATGCCTTTTACCAGAGACGACACTACTCTAGATAAGAAAATATGGTTCCCAGTAGCAGAAAAGTGACTGGACATAGAGCTAATTGACAACAGCCATTGTCTGTCAGTAAATATTCAGTAGATAGGCCAGTATCCACGAGCGTATCTCTCCTCTGAGACATAATGATTGCTAACCAGTACCGACAGGCGTGCTAACTATAGTTAATTGTTCGTTCAATTCCACCGCGACCATAACGCTGCTACAAACTAATCAAGACGGGCATGTACTAGCAGCAGCTAATGAACGGCAATGGAACAATAAAAGGCATTTTTGGATCGCCTTTTTAAATTAGTTGCAATTATTGTTCTTTTAGCTGTCGTGGGAAATGTCGTCGACATGAGTAGCTACGTTATTTGCTCGCGGTTAATATAGAAAGCAGTGGGTATTTGACGTGATTGTCTCGCTTCATCTGTAAATGTCACGAATTGATATCATTTATTTGTAAAACATTGAAGGCGATATTATTTTCTAGGAACCATGCAGTGGGTCATATGTGGAGGAATCCTAAATGCCACCTAAGTATCTGGCGCCAGAGTCAAATACGTCACTTGTTATGTGACGTCACAAGCAAAATGTCACAAGTCTGTCACAAATGTTGTAATTGTCTGCCACAAAAGTGTATGAACTTTATGTCTTACATGAATTTACAATTTAATAAAGATCCTGTTGACTATTTTGAAAGTGATTTGACATGGAGATGCTGCTGCCATGGGAAACAACATCCCCCGGTCAAATTGGGTTTAAAATAGTCAACCGCTTAACCGTATCTATCTATCTATCTATCTAGAGATTTAAATGTTGAGAATTAATGTTTCAATATTTCTAATCGATTCAAATACGCGTAAGACCTAGAAATGGGCGTGACATAGACAGGAATGGGCGTGGAATAGATAGAAATGAAAACCCTCCATTCAGCCGATATGTAGGCAAGCAAAAGATGTTGATGGACGAGAAGCCTATTTAAAATTCAGACATTTGATTTGTTGTATCATATCACACCAGGATCGTTTTAATATGCCAATGCAGTTTGATAGGACCATCACATGCGCTGGCTATAGACAATATTGATGCTAGGGAGATTGGCATGTTCTCGTCTTCTTAGTGACCCAACGACATTACACGATGACTGGTGGAACTGGTGACGAGGTTGTCACATTGCCCTTAAATTCTAATCAACAACACGTATCATCAAACTATACCCGTGTCGCAAGTCGTAAAGATTAATGCGAGCGTGGAGTACTTCTTCATATTGTTCGATCTGGTTTTAAAGCCATTTCCCAGCAAATCTGATTCTAATGGACATATCTCCAACCTTAAAAGCTTACCCGTGGGTCCCACAGTAGTTTGTCACATTCAGGGTCAAAAGTTAAAAAGGCAGCGCGCTTTGAGCAACATTGTTTTCAAAATATCATTTTAGTTTGCACGAATAAACGATAAAACTTTCTCCGCTTGAACACCAGACGTAATAACTTATTATAGCTCCCCATTACCTTTGCATCCATTATTTGATTGTTCTATTGTGGGACAAATGTTACAGTTGTGCAACATCAATAGGCATCCGCATTAGCAACTCCTATTATGTCTTGTATTCTGCGGCGGTAGAAGTAGCAACATCCTACAGCTGCAATCAGTTCATCTTCGCATTTGATCACTATGTCTCGTCCACAGCCAAAATCATCAGATTCCTCAGGTCCATTCTTTATCTGAATTTACCCGGTTCTGCTTCTTGAGGCCACTTCGCAGCACACTTAAGGGACTTATGCTATGACGTCCTCTGTTGGCTTGAAATTTACTGCTCCCATTAGGGCTGATTCCAAGGCTCTATGCGGACGTGTCTTCTGGCATACTTATGACATGGGCAAACATGGACAATCTTTGCTGGGCTACTTTTATGGACAGCGGCGATGTATTAAATATCATATCTTGTACAGAGCATCATTGGAACGTATGGTGTCCGGCTATCGGTGTCCACTGATAGTGCGCACGTGGTTGATGTGGCAGGCATCAAGTTTGTCTACAGCTTCATATGGGTGTCCAATTTATCTTCTTATTGGACAGTCACGTGGTAGTAATGCAGCCATTTCATTTGCTAATATATATATATATATATATATATATATATATATATATATATATATATATATATATATATATTTCAGTAAGAGTGTTGTGCAATGCTCAGCCCAATATATGCAGTGATCACGGTGATGATATGCAGTTATAAAGGTATAATAAAGCAATGAGAACCCATGTATGATACGTCACGAAAATCAAAATGCCCGTCAGGAAACTATATGAATTGTACGTTTAATGAGTTTATAATTTAATAAACATTCTGTTGACAATTTTGAAATTAATTTGACTGGGAGATGCAACCAGTCAAATTAGTTTCTAAACATGCAACATCTGATTTGTAAACCAGGGTCGAAAGCTGAAGAGAAAAATTGAATAATCTAACAGCCACTTAATTGCTCGTTATTTGCATCGAAAATTGGAGGAGATCCTCTAGAAGAGTCTTGATTTCGAAAATTCTCGGGGATGAGCCCAGCCTCCATGTGCAATAACACATTTTTTTCTTATTTTATACCCTGTCATTCCCCAGTTCGAAGACAGGCTCTTGGATATGTTTCCTCATGTGTGTGATGACACCTGCACTTTGAAAAATTCCTAATTACGCATTCGTCCCGCTCACGCGCATTTCCCTCACATGACATTTGCTCTGGCATAGGCAAATAAGTTTGTCGTAAATATAGAAAGACGAATTACTTTTAAACACCTGTGAAATTGGGAATCCCAACGGCGGGATATGTTCGCACACGGTATGGATATTAACTAGGTTAACGCGACGGTAGTTTCCCGCCAAATCGATGTGAAAGAATAATGTTTGCCATGTAGGGCTTTTAAGTATGCGTGAAAACAAAAGTTATTGAGTGGCAATTGTCATTATGTAATTCAAGAAATATCTCATGATGTAGTAGTAGTAGTAGTAGTAGTAGTAGTAGTAGTAGTAGTAGTAGTAGTAGTAGTAGTAGTAGCGGCAGCGGCAGCGGCAGCGGTAGTAGAAGTAGTAGTATTAGTAGTAGTAGTAGTAGTAGTAGTAGTAGTAGTAGTAGTAGTAGTAGAAGTAGTAGTAGTAGTAGTAGTAGTAGTAGTAGTAGTAGTAGTCAAAGTCAGATATACTGAATCGCTTAATTTTTGTTTTGTTCGCTGCATAAGCGCATTTGGTTGATTTTGTTGTTTTCTGTTTTGGTGTATTGTCCTGTGGTTTGTTGTATCTTGTGATTCCAATTTCGAAATCCAGAGTCGCAAGCAGTGAGCTGCATGCCATTGGTATTTTGGCATACGACTCGTGTGGTGTCTTTTTATGTCAGTTTAGGTCGATGTCTTATTCCACTGTTTGTGTTATTGATAGGCGCATTCAGTGTACATGGCGGGATTGGCCTTCGATTCAGACATCTCTCGCTTACCGGGGGCCCATGTTCCCGAAGCTATCGTTAGCTAGCGATATCGTTTACTCCCACTGCTTTAGTATGGCGTAACGATATCGCTAACATAACGAGAGCTTCTGAAACATGGGCTAGGTAGCGTCGTCTTACCCGCATTTACATTCACGGTAGTAGACACGTGTATTGCTTGGCGTAATCTGGGTAAATGTGACTTCGTGCGCTTAGTATCCCAACTCGCTATAAACAACCGCTAAGCATTAGGATTTCTGCTCCTTGATGGTCAGTTAATGCTATCGATGCCTATCAATGATTAAAAGACATCATAGCCGCTGGACCAAATGTCTTAAAGGGGTTAATTAATGTTGGCAACAACGTCTGACATTTGACTGTAAGCTCGGACGGCGTGAAAGAGATGTTTTTAGAAAAGGGTCTAATTGTTAATGGACAAGTTTGCAAAATTATAGAGGTTGATTCAGATAAACTTATTGCGAAAGTTACGGCACTTCTAGAAATTCCGAATGAGCGAATTACAGCGGAGATGAGGAAATATGAACAAGTGCCTAAAATTGAAAGGAAGACGTAACACGGGTGTGGATGGAAAAGATCGTCAAACCAATTCCCGGAAGATTGTCCATTGATGGGATCTTCTTCCTCCCTGTTTGGTATAGAGGAAGAGTTCCGCATTTGTACTAGCACTGAACACCTAGCTAGTACATGCCCTTACAAAAATAACTGTCTTTTGTGTGGGTCCGCTTTGCCCTGTAGGTGGGGCTTAGAATACACCTTCCGTATCCTCTGCGTGTCGTAAGAGGCGACTAAAGGAGGTACGGGTGAGGTAACCCTGACAGAAACCTTGAGTGCTGAAGACGGAGGTTCCAGGCCGCACGGCGCACTCTAATAAACCATGGATCCACGCACTTAAGGCCTATGATCATGTCGATAGTCATTTACAGGACTGGCGGTATGATCAGCGAACGAAAGGAAGAAGAAGTGTGGGTCCGCCGATCATTTTAGGTCTCGATGTGACACGCGATCTACTATTAATGGTGCACGTAGTTCTGGTGATATGGTTCTAGTGCCTGGCTCACATACTTCTAGTACAGGACCTAATAATAGTAATGTAACGTGCGCATATGCGCACGTTATTAGCAAGGCTGGGGACCCAGCTGTTGGTAAGGCTGAAGACACATTAGTTAGTACGTCTGGGAGCACCATGGTTAGTAATGATGGCGATTCCATTGTTAGCAAAGCTGATGATCCAGCTTTGGCAACTCATGTTAATGAGATTGAGGTTATGGAGACAGGTATACTTCTTACCCCTCAGGCAGACGTTACTGACGAAACTCCAGAGATTGATGCCAGCGACGAGGATGGTACACAAACTTTAGTTTTCGGGCAAACTAAATTTGCATGCTAGTCAATGGATTTTGATACCCCTTTTGACTTCTCACCGCTAACTGAGTCTGATTTGAAATTAAGAAAATCTAAGCAGACGACTGCACGGAATAATGGTGCTTCTGGGGTTAAAAGAGGAATAGAAGATCTTAGCTCTGGGATGGAGGAAGTGTAGGATGAAAACATAGACGATACTATATCTATTGCAGAGTCTGACACCTCGACGCAAACACAGGCCTCTCAGCAACCTGATGGAATGGTGTTGTCTCGCCCAGAGGAGGGCGAGATTCTAGTGCCATACATAACACGCTTAGGCGTTCGCTACAGGCACCTGCGTGGTGATTCAGATAGTTCACGCTATCAGCATCTGACCATTACAGGTCAAACAAATTAAGAGTTTATTATGAGGATTGGTAAATGGGCTAAACGGGATAAAAATAGTAAGAAGATAAAACCAAACTAGACATTATGGGTATTATTTATACATTCTTAATCATAATGATAATTTGCACACTTAATTGCTGTGGTTTAAATGATCGATTGAAACAACGCATGCTGCTAGATAAATTATCTGATCGAAGAGCTTATATCGTGATGCTACAGGAAACTAAGTTCCATAATGTCGAGGTGGTAGAAAGTTTTAAAGAACTTTCTAAAGGTAAAATATTTTATTCAAATGCCACTAATTTGAATACGGGAGCGGCAATCCTATTTTTACCCAGGTGTTTGAGCTTATTAAATATCATTTCATCAGAAATGCAGATGGGTCGTGGTGATTGTTGAAATATCTAGTTTGACACTATATGTGATGTATATGTATTCCCTGCATCCCATGCTCAACGAGGTGCGTTTTATTCAACTTTAGGCCCAGTAATTCATGATAGGTCAGACAATTTTATTATTGTTGGAGATTTTAGTTGCGTTTTTAATCCAAAGAAGGATACGCGGTCAATATTAATATACCCTGATACGTCTCACCGGCGTTTGCAGGAAATATGTGATAGTGAGCCCCTATTAGATAGCTATAGAATGTTAAACCATGACAGTCATGCATATACAAGGGTAACAACAAATGGTGAGTAGCCGCTCGCTTAGACCGTATTTGCGTACAGAGAGTGCTAAAAAGATTATTTTCGGATTCGGGTATATATCCCGTAAATTTTTCTGACCATTGTCTGGTTTCTACTGCGTTAGATAATGCAGAATGGGTTACACGTGGCCCAGGGTTTTGAAAACTTAACATTTCCTTGCTGAATGATTTTGAATATCATCGCTGTATTGAAAGTTTCTGGCGTTTTAAGATACGTACCATATCAGTATTCCTTTCAAAAAGCAAGAACAGTGCGCAAAGAGGAAAAAGGTTGATTCGTCAACAAACCCTAATTTTTCGCAAAGTTTCAAATGCCGATATTCACTTGACCGATGCTTTGGCGGAGACCAGGTTAAAATCGTCACAAATAGAAATGTATAGAGCAGAAGGCGCAAAGGTAAGATCAAGGGCCCGATTTTATTCCGAAGGCGAAAAGCCTACACAATACTTTTGTGGCCTGGAAAAGTCTAGAGGTGTGAAAAAGATGATTAGGGGCCTTGAAATTAATAGTCAAATTGTTAATTCAAATAAAGATCTCGTAGAAACTGTTCATTTTATGAAAATTTATATAAGTCTGAAGAAATTGATGAAGAGTTCGCATCTGAATTATTTGGTAATAGGAAACATTGCCTCCTCGATCGGCTGATATGTGGTGATGTGTATTTTACCTTAGAGGACCTGACTAAATCCCTCAAAACAATGAAGAATGGAAAATCACCAGGGCGGGATGGTTTGCCTGTTGAGATTTACGTTACATTCTGGCATCTGATTGGTCCTAAATTCTGTGAAGTTGTTAAAGGAATCTTCCATCAAGGACAACTTCATTTTACAGTGTCTCAAGCTCATGTACGACTGCTATTTAAAATGGGTGACCGGAGTGACTTACGGAACTATAGGCCGATTTCTCTCGTTTGTGTTGATTACACGATTACTTCTAGGGCTCTTTCACTGAAACTAGGTTAGGTGCTGGGTGACGTTATTAATCCTGTTCAGACAAGTTCAATACCTGGTAGATCAATATTAACCAACACTGTTCTCATTAGAGACCTGATTCAATTGGTTGAAAAGGATAATATTCCAGGTGCCATTGTGGCTTTAGATAATGGAAAGGCTTTTGACCGCTTGGAGTAGAAGCTTGTTTTAATGTCATTAAATCGCCTAGACTTCGGGACAGATTTCATTAAATGGATTTGAATATTGTACAATGGCATCACTAGTAGATACCTTGTGAACAATTTTATAATCCATCCGGGTGTCCTAGAAAGTGGAGTTCGACAAGTTGCTCACTTTATTCGGAATTTGCATGGAAATCTAGGGAGTGACAATAAGAGAAGGTATAGTTATCATGGACTGCGCATTCGTGGTCTTATGACACCAGTTAAATTAACACACTATTCTGATGACACGACCATTTTTGTTTACCAAAATAGTGCTTTTAATCGCCTCCATCTTATATTAGAGAAAGTTCATGCGTCAGGGCTCAAACTTAATAAATGTGTGTGGGTTCATGGAAAGATCGAAACGATCAGCCATTATGCATCAATTGGTCCACTGACATAATACGGATTTTAGGCATACATTTCAGCCAATCAAACCGTGATTCCATTAATTGGACAAACCTGCTTTCCAAAATGAGCAAGAAAATTGTCCGGTGGAAGCATCGACGTTTGATTATTTTTAGAAGGGCCATGGTGATCAATAATTTAATATTGTCGCAACTTTGGGGTATGTTGCTGCGGTTGTTAATATGCCTCAGCATGTTGAAAATCAAATTAGCAAAATGATATTTGATTATTTGTGGGAAGCTAAAGCACACCCTGTCTCACAGCGTGCCTGTGCTGATAATAATATTGATGGCGGGCTTGCCACCCCAGACCTACGTTTGTATTGTTATTCGTATACTATTAATAAAGCCTGCTATTTCACCAGAGTTGTTATGGGGGTTTGCAAGCCGTTTTAAAGGAGTTCCTCCGTGAAGTGTGTCCGACTGCATCAGCGTCGGATTTTCAAAAACAAAACCAACCCTAGTAGCATTAGAAGTAGTAGTAGTAGTAGTAGTAGTAGTAGTAGTAGTAGTAGTAGTAGTAGTAGTAGTAGTAGTAGTAGTAGTAGTAGTAGTAGTAGTAGTAGTAGTAGTAGTAGTAGTAGTAGTAGTAGTAGCAGTAGTAGTAGTAGTAGTAGTAGTAGTAGTAGTAGTAGTCTTTATTATTATCAGGCATTAGTTCTATGAACCCTTTCATAGCTTTCTACTACCCGTCTCACAACCGCATGAATTGACTGGAATTGATGGTGTACATTTCAGATATTCTCACTTTTACGTTTTTCTGCGGTCCATTCTGCTATATAACTAGGCATTCGCAGGTATGTCGTTTATATTAATGCCACGCATTAGTTCTATGAACCCTGCCATTGAAGACGCACTGGCACTAGGATATAGCTCATTCATCATCTAGAATGTAATTTTTACCCTTTTCAATTTTCGATCCGAGCGGGGTTCGAACCAGTGAATTCTATGACACCTGCCTTTGTTTTTGGGAGGCGAGTAGCTTACTATTACACCAGCATCCAGAGGACTGGAATCTCCTTTCAGCAGCGTAGCTTTCAACTACCCGTCTCACAACCACACGAATTGATTGGAATTGATGGTGCACATTTCGGATATTCTTACTTTTACTTTTTTCTGAGATCCATTCTGCTATATCACTAGAGCGGCAGCGGTAGTTATCGTGGCAATGATAGAGGCGGCGGTAGTGGTAGTCGTAGTGGTCGTGGTAGTACTTTTGATGTTGCTATTTTAACTGTTTCAATATTCTCCTGATAAATCTGCATAGTTTAAATAGTAGGGTGATGCTGTACTTAGAGAGTAGTTGGTGGAATTTCTAGAAATTTGCTCAGCACGTGTAATATTTTGATAATACGCTTGTTCTATCTTGTTTAAAGTAGTAGCACAGAAACAGGTAGTGATACTCATCGCCAATATCGTCATCATCGTGTGCACAGTCACGGTTCCCTGCGGAATATCCTACACCTCCCTTATTCGGTGTTAGTATCATGTTCATATTGTTGCGTTTCTGAGCTATGGTTCGACATGATTCAAGCCTGTTTTATAAACATATCTGTTTTACCTATTGAGGAGTTATATAGTTAACATTTTCGCTGTTGAGTAAATGGGTAGTTTGTGGTCTGGTTTGGCAATGCTGTATGGGGTAATGTTTGACTATCCAATGTGTGTCTCATTTCGTTTTATAATATTATTTGGACATCTATGTCATTTAGACTCGGCTCCATGGTGTAGATTCCAGTTGTACATTTGTACTTGTATAGTTAGTTCTCAAATGACCATGAACTTAGGCGCACTCATTTAGTAGCCCACGCACAAAGTGTAACGCCAGTTTTCCTATTATTTCAGGATGGTCAGTGTCCCGGATTTGGCAACCATATGGCAATATTGGGATGGCAGCAACAGCTTCCAGCCAAATTAGTTTGAAAATATTCAACAAAATGTTTATTGAATGCTCAAGACATACAATTCGTACAACGCGTCGGACTATTAAACATTAAAGACGGATTATTTCGAACCATTCAAGACGCCATGATTATGACGTCATCCTGCACGTCACGTAGCTGATTATGCTGGATGGATACATTAGAAATGTCAATTGACAATTGATTGGACGATCTCCCTCCCTCCCTCCATATCTCTCTCTCTCTCTCTCTCTCTCTCTCTCTCTCTCTCTCTCTCTCTCTCTCTCTCTCTCTCTCTCTCTGTCTCTTCTATTCGTCTGTAAAGCGCATAGACGGCTTTATTGGTCTGTTATGTTAGGTACGTTTGGCCACTTCATATCTTCCATTAAAATAGAAGTGGATTCTTAGATATTTGGAAGTTTTGGTGATTTCAAGCTGCTCATCGCGTATTTACATTTTCCATCTGTTTTAACTTTGTTTATCCGGAGGTTCCATCTTTTACAGTGTGAATTAAAATCGGTGTACATTGGTTGTAATGTAATGTTTTCCTGCACTAAGAGGACATATTTGTCTGCATAGAGTAGTATCTTTAGTTTGAGTTATACGCCATTGTTCGAATCCATGGATAACCATGTACAACCGATTGTTTCCATGCCATCTTGAAATGTAATGGATAAGGCGTATGGTTGGGATTTGTTCCTCCTGTCGCAGCGCCCAGTTACGTATAAACGGTTCTTATACTGTGCTGTTATTAAAAGACGTATTGCGAATTTCTGCGGTCAATAAATGCACAACAGGAAATTCCTCGTTTTTTAATATTTCTGTTTCAGTATCAGTTTATTTACACCAAGAACCCAAAGTGACATAGGGGGTGGTACAGGATTTACACATTGTGGCGGCTAGACATTGTGATAACTAATACCATCTTGATCATAATTCATCAACTACATTATTGCCGTTTATATTAGCAGTATCATCACATTCATCCGTACTATCAATGTCACTGCCCTTTTATGACGAGGCCGGTCGTAAGCGACCTCTGCAGTGGTATTGAGGTTTGCACATTTGGTAGTCAGGAGAAGACGATCGCCAAAATCCATCACCTAAATCACTGGCTCCATGTCAGAGCCAGACATTCCAGTGGTAGATTTCCCAACAAGTCTTCGCCGGTCCGCACAGATTTAGGTTTGCTTGACCACACATTTAGACATTGAAAGGGCTAATGGTTATATTAACAACCCAGGTCGTCGTCGTCGTCGTCGTCGTCATCGTCGTCTTGAGTTGTGTTCTCTTGCATTTGGGTACTTATTTGTATGTGTGATATGGTGTCGGTACTATGTGTAGGGTTTGTCAACATTGGAACTGTTTATTAATCATTTCAATCATATGGCATAGTTTTATTAGTACATTTTTGTTCTTGGTTGAAAATGGTTTTATAAATTTAAAGAAGTTTGGTCTATTAGAATAATATTTAGGCAGGATTTCTAGTCGTTTATCTTTAAAAAATTCGCAATTAAGTATGTAATGGAATTCGTCTCCCATGTCGTTATAATTACAATGAGGACAAATTCTTTCTTTTCTGGCGATTCTTTCCCATCGCCCATTTTCTATTGGAAGGCGATGATTACTTGTCCTAAACCTTGTAAATAAAATGCTGTTGCGATCATTTAGCTTTATAAGATAGTCTTCCAGTTCCCATTTTGGCTTAAAACAGTTATATATTTTCCCCTTCCATGATTCACTCATCTGTGTTTGCCATATTTGGATATATTGGTCTTCAATGCTATACGTTATTCTTATTTTTATTTCATTGAAGTTATTTATTACTTGATTTGCCCAGAGGTAACTGTGTCCTGTCATATCTAGTAATGTTTTTATGGATGTTAGGCATGTGTACCGATGATCTAATAGAATATGGGTGTATAATCTGAATGTAAGTTTTATTTGTTTTCCTGAAATAAGCTTAAGCCAATATGTTATCATACGTTTTCTTATTAATATTTGAATTGGAATTTCACGGAGCTCGCCATATATCATATACTCCGTTGTACTCTTTTTAACATTTAGAACATATCGTAGAAAGTCTAGATTTACTTTCTCTAGTAAGCTGCAATTTTCTATTCCTATGACTTCAGCCCCCAGATAGTACAATCGGCTCGATCATTTGATGGTACAATTTAACGTAGCGGTCAATTGGTTAAGTCCAGCTCTCTGGCCCGACAATGCAATGCGACGGTGGCTTTGCGGGCTTGTTCTAATATGTTCTTTTCAGCTAGTAGGAGACGACTATTATACGATAGTATCCCGAGATATTTGTAGTTGTCTACTATTTCCAGCTCTTTCGTTTACAAATAGAACTTTAGTTTGCTATAGAATCGTTTTGTGCGTTTTAGAGCGTTTAAAACAAATATGTGGTCTATCGTAATGTACGTACCTCTAGGTCCACCGTAGTTTTCTTCGATTACATTTCGTGTTATATGTATTTCTGTAATTTTTTACTTAAAATTGAGGTGCAAGGTTAGCTTAAGCAGCTAATTGGTGTAATTATTCTGTAGTTTTGTGGGCCGTCCATTGGTCATTTGCATTTGAAGATCTGCTTTATTAGTCCTTCGGTCCATATGTCTGGTAGAATTTCGGTATCTAAAATATAGATGAAATGGTATGGTAAACTATTATATTACGGTTTCGCGTGATTTTATGTACTCGTTTTATATGAGATCAAGTCCTGGTGCTGTGCGTTACTCATTTCCTCTTATGGCGGGTTTAACTTCTTCCCTTGCAATTTCTTAGTTGATCATTTGATTTATGCACATGATTCGTTATTCTATCCATGTTAGTCAGATCTCCAACATCGACCTTTCCTGTTTATCCACCCATCATATGACGCCATGATCAACTATGTGACGTGCATGATGACGTCATAATCAATTAGAGCATGAATGACTCGATTTAGTCCATCTTAAACGTGTAATAGTCCGACGCGTTGTACGAATTGGATGTCTTTAATATTTTATAAATATGCTGTTGAATATTTTGAAACTAATTTGACTGGGCACTGTTGCTGCCTATGGCAGCAACAGCGCCAAGTCAAATTAGTTTCAAAACATTCAACAGCTTACCTGTATAGTTTTCTGGAAATTGATAGTCCGGTAGTTGAGGGATCGATCGACCCCAAGACGAGCGTGGTGTGGGTGTAGTGTAGCTCGAGATCGGCGGGGCATGGCTCAAGACTGGAAAGGTCCATAGACTTGTAGAACGTGTCTACCTTAAATGCTGGCTTCCCCGTCTGCTTCTTTAATAATTTTCCAATATCTTCTGCTATCAGTCGCTCTCGTTAGCTCTCTCATAACCGTTTCTGCATTGTGCTGTCCATATAAACGTGTATCTATATACCTACCTACTCACCCACCCAGCACCCACCCAACACGGAGGGATCTATTCCTAGTTATGCTACGCCCATTTCTAAGGAAGCTCCGCCCACTGTGTGTTGGAACCAATGTATATACTTTGAACCCTGAATTACCAGAATCCCAATTTCAACGTAGCTTTACATGCAAACTGTTGACTACTGCTAACATCTCCCAGTCAAATCAGTTTCAAAAGATTCAACGGAATATTTAACAAATTGCAAATCCATTAGAAATGCAGAGAATTCTTAGTCTTGATAATCATTTCGAGAATTTTGAAGGAGTTATAATACTTCATTGTGATTGTACCGTCAGTCTCCATGTGACGTAATTGATTATGACGTCATATACTTGAGTGACAGATCGGATCCCTCCATTGTAAAGCTTGCATACCGCATGGGTAGACTGCATTCACTGATTCACGAATTTGCCTGTGGGGTGGTGGTCGTAACGGGATGGGTGGGCCTTCTTTTTTTTTTTTTTTTATCAAATCACGACAAAAGACCAGAAATCTTGGGACTTTGTGACATAAATTGACGCAAAATTTATCAAATGGTTTAGTAAGAATACGGCCACGGATACAGATAGACAAACAGACAATACGCAAAATACGGACCAAAATACAGAAAGTGCTCACCTCCCACAGTCGCCATTGTGGGTGGGTAGAAAGTTAGAAAGATAAATATATGGGTAGCTGTATTGCTATTAACTGTGTAACATTCACATTGATCAGTCAAAAATCACTTCTGCAGTGGTCTTGGGAAATATCTATTTGCAGACCAAGAGAAGACTATTTTTGAAAATCTTACCACTCGAATGACTGGCTCGATAACCGAGCCAGTAATTCCAGTTGTAAATTTTCAAAAATAGCCTTCTCTTGGTCTGCAAATGGACATTTTCTATGAGATATTTAAATTTTCTTGAACAAATTCGAAAGTTAAAAGGTTAATCTGCAGCGTGATTTGACATACACGCACAGATTACCCCCTGCATTGATCATTCAATAAACATGCATTACGCTGGTCATATTGGATGAATATCTAATTTTAAGAACGGACGGAAAATGTCATCGCTCCGTACAATTAATTCTTTTCCTCTATCTTTATCTTCTAAGAATATTTTTCAAGCACTTTCGTTGGTGTGTTATTTTAACTGGAAATAATTGACCAATCAAAGCACGACGAATCTCTACCTGGAAAAGAAGAATGAAAAAAGGATTATCCCTAGATGACGTTTGGTGATAAATACGGCTTATTGTTTACTGGAAGAGGATTAGGTACACGGATGGTGCATAACGGTCCTTTCCAGTTTATCCGTACATCATAATTATGATGACAATATCAACTACGTGATGTGTAGGATTAATTACGTCATGAATGACGTAATTATGCTCGTCACGAACGCATAATTGATGATGGGCTAAAGCTTTGTTGTACAGATTGTATGTCTTACTATTTAATAAACCTGCTGTTGAATATTTTGAAACTAATTTGACTGGGCTGTCATAGGCTGCAACAGCACTCAGGTAAATTAGTTGCAAAAATATCCAATTAATAAATATGCTGTTCAATATTTTGAAACTAATTTGACTGAGCGCTGTTGCTGCCATAGGCAGCAGCAGCGCCCAGTCAAATTAGTTTCAAAATATTCAATAGCTTACCTGTATATTTTTCTGGAAATTGAAAGCCAGGGAGTTCACGGATCAATCGATCCCAACACGAGCTAGGTGTGGCTTGAGCTTAGCTAGATATGGGCGGTGTATAGCTAAAACTGGAAAGGTCCATTCGGATACATCGATATCACACATACACACACCACGCACGCACGCACGCACGCACGCACACGCACACACACACTATATATACGCCAATATCGCAGAATATACACTTCGATGGTCCTATTCTTTATATTTGATAAGTTAAAATAAGTCGTTTATCTATTTACGGTAAGAAAGATACTAATGTTTATTTCTTCCTCGATTTAGCTGAGACTGCTATGATAGATTATGCTATATATGTTCCAAACCATGCACTTCTCTCGACTGGTGTAGGTGGAGCTTAACTAGAGATGGGCGGGGCATAGCTAAAACTGGATTCCTACATTACCGAAAGCAGAATAATCGTGTGAAACTAGCCAAATTGTCACTTTATCCCATATAACACATGCTTCAGGGCAGGTACTTTGACACTACTGGTGTGTATTGGTCAAAATACCGGCCCAGTAACCAGCGTTATCAGGGATTATGGCACTTGTACAAAATGCATGTAAATGACTGTATTTGTAAATTTGTCCGGTGACATGCCGACAAACGCGTGTTGGATGGTCTAGTAGTTAGTGCTGTACAAGCAACTATTATGTGCACGAGTATTTGCACATCCATGATGTGTGAGCGCATGTGGGTGCGCACGCGCACGTGCGTGCGTGTGTGCGTGCGTACGCGTGTGTGTCAGTGCGCATGCATGCGAGCGTGCGTGCGTACGCCCATGTGTGCGTGCTTGCGTGTCTGTCTGCATGCACGCATGTATATGTCGTAGATTCCCTATTGAAGAAATGGTCCAGACATTGTTGAACTTTAGATACCGGATTTGAAAAATGGTTTGCAGCTTTCTCCCAGTATCTAGATCTAACCTACTGATAATAACCCTTTCATGACGAAGCCGGCCAAGCACGGCTTCTGCAGAGGTCTTAACGAATGTCAATTTACAGCGCAAGAGAAGACTATTTTTGAAAATTTATCACTGGAATGACTGGCTCGATAACCGAGCCAGTAATTTCAGTGGTAAATTTTCGAAAATAGTCTTCTCTTGGCCTACAAATGGACATTCGGCAGGGATCATCTATTCTAAGGGGCACCTCAGCCGTGCGCTAGCGGTACCCCTATCTGTACCCGGGCACCTCTAACATCAGCGATGCCCTGGGCAGAGAGTATAAAAGGAGGGAGCAAAATCAGTTCCCAACCATTCAGACTTCAAGTCAAACCAGATCTCAGCGTAAGGGCTTAAGGATTTGCCGAGAGATAAAACGTCTTTATTACACTTCTTCAAATGGACATTCAATAAGTAAATATTTTAATTTTTTTGAACGAATATAGACATTAAAGGGTTAAGAACCAACTCAGATATCTGAAACTGATTAATAAATTTTATTCATCGTTGATATTTGTTTTCTCAGCTTGCTATATATAGGGCATATACATACTCTTGTATTTACATAGTTTGACTGAAAAATATACGAACCAGATTATAGCTTTCCTCACATTTCCTGGACAGAGAGTCTGATCATACCCATCTATCGATAGACCCATAAAGCTTGTTAGATGTTTAAGAAAGCTGTTTGCTTCTAAACTCAACACAGGAATAACTAAATATATTGAAGAGAAAAACATCTTAAAAGAAAATCAGGCTGGTTTCAGAAAAGGTTACTCCACACCCGACCACATCTTTAATCTCTATTCATTAATTTTAAAAATGTGCACAAAGAATGAAAGCACTGTGCTGCGCGTTTAAAGACTTAGCTAGGGCATTTGACCCAGTCTGTGGAGGGAAGCCATGAGGGGGAAAATCGCTAGAAAATAAAATAAACAGTAAAATACTAAATGTAATTAAAGATATGTATGGAGTATTATTAAATCTAGGTCTGCTAAATGATATAATATCTGACACATTAGTGTGTAACCGACATGTACGACAAGGAGAACACCTGTTAGTAATTCCTTTCAGTCTTTATATAAGACTGTTTAGAAAGTAAAAATTGCACAGGAACAGAAATAAAAAAGAGCGCCATTTTATATTTAAAAGTGCTGGTTCTACTTTATGCTGATGATACAACCAAAAAGCAAGACTTACAAAATATGCATGACGAGTACTTGCAGTACTGTATGTAATCAATGGAACCTAAAATACGGGAATACCCCCAAAATTGCTTATTTGAGGGGGTGTGGGGGTCGGTTGGGTGGGGGCACATGCGTATTATAGACACGCGTAGATTTAACATTCAAAATACACAAATAGTAATTGTAAATATGTGCACGCCGAGAATAATGTGTACGCCAATCATTAAGGTGTACACCGAGAATAAGGTGTACGCCGAGCATAAGGTGTACACCGAGCATACGCCGAGCATTAAGGTGTACGCCGATCATAAGGTGTATGCCGAGCATAGGATGTACGTTGAGCAGAAGGTGTACGCCGGGCATAAGGTGTACGCCGAGCATTAAGGTGAACACTTGGCATAAGGTGTGTGCCGAGCATCAAGGTGTACACCGAGCATAAGGTGTACACCGAGCATAGGGTGTACACCGAGTATAAGGTGTACGCTGAGCATAAGATGTACGCCGGTCATAAGGTGTACGCCAAGCATAAGATGTACGCTGGGCATAAGGTGTGCGCTGAGCATAAGATGTACGCCGGGCATAAGGTGTATGCTGAGCATAAGGTGTACACTGAGCATAAGGTGTACGCCGAGCAGAAGATGTCCGCCGAGTATAAAGTGTACGCCGGGCATAAGGTGTACGCCGAGCATTAAGGTGTACACTGGGCATAAGGTGTATACCGAGCATAAGGCGTACGTCGAGCATTAAGGTGTACACCGGGCATAAGGTGTATGACGAGCATTAAGGCATACGCCGAGCATAAGGTGTACGCTGGGCATAAGATGTACGCCGGGAATAAGGTGTATGCCGAGCATAAGATGTACGCTGGGCATAAGGTTTGCGCTGAGCATAAGCTGTACGTCGGGCATAAGGTGTATGCTGAGCATAAGGTGTACACCGGGCATAAGGTGTACGCCGAGCATTAAGGTGTACACCGGGCATAAGGTGTATGACGAGCATTAAGGCATACGCCGAGCATAAGGTGTACACCGACAATAAGGTGTATACCGAGCATAAGGTGTACACCGAGCATAAGATGTACGCCGGGCATAAGGTGTACGCCAAGCATTAAGGTGTACGCCGAGCATAAGGTGTATGCTGAGCATAAGATGTACGCCAGGCATAAGATGTACGTCGAGCATTAAGGTGTCCACCGGGCATATGGTGTATGACGAGCATTAAGGCATACGCCGAGCATAAGGTGTACACCGACAATAAGGTGTATACCGAGCATAAGGTGTACGCCGAGCATAAGATGTACACCGGGCATAAGGTGTACGCGAAGCATTAAGGTGTACGCCGAGCATAGGGTGTACACCGAGTATAAGGTGTACGCTGAGCATAAGATGTACGCCGGGCATAAGGTGCACGCCAAGCATAAGATGAACGCTGGGCATAAGGTGTGCGCTGAGCATAAGCTGTACGCCCGGCATAAGGTGAATGCTGAGCATAAGGTGTACACTGAGCATAAGGTGTACGCCGAGCAGAAGATGTACGCCGAGTATAAGGTGTACGCCGGGCATAAGGTGTACGCCGAGCATTAAGGTGTACACTGGGCATAAGGTGTATGCCGAGCATTAAGGTGTACACCGAGCATAAGGTGTACACCGAGCATAGGGTGTACACCGAGCATAAGGTGTACGCTGAGCATAAGATGTACGCCGGGAATAAGGTGTATGCCGAGCATAGGATGTACGCTGGGCATAAGGTGTGCGCTGAGCATAAGATGGACGTCGGGCATAAGATGTATGCTGAGCATAAGGTGTACACCGGGCATAAGGTGTACGCCGAGCAGAAGATGTACGCCTGGCATAAGGTGTACGCCAAGCATTAAGGTGTACGCCGAGCATAAGGTGTATGCCGATCATTAGGAGTACGCCGGGCTTAAGGTGTACGTAGAGCATTAAGGTGTACACCGGGCATAAGGTGTATGACGATCATTAAGGCATACGCCGAGCATACGGTGTTCAACGACAATAAGGTGTATACCGAGCATAAGGTGTACGCCGAGCATAAGATGTACGCCGGGCATAAGGTGTACGCCGAGCATAAGATGTACGCCGGGAATAAGGTGTACGCCGAGCATAAGATGTACGCCGGGAATAAGGTGTACGCCGAGCATAAGCTCTACGCCGAACAGTAATGTGTTACTCCGAGCCTGCGCCCTCATTTGGAATAAGCTATAACTTCAAAATAAGATCTTACTAATCGAGCGTTATATAAATTTGGTACATAATTGTCGACTCGTTTGAGAACATCCGGTATATCCTCTAACTCCAACCCGCAATAAAGGACCTTTCCGGTTTTAGCTATGCCCCGCCCATCTCTAGCTAATCTCCACCCACACCTCGCTCGTGTTAGGATCGCTCGATCTCTGAACACCCTGACTATCAATTTCCATAAAACTACACGGGTAAACTGTTGAATATTTTAAAACTAATTTGACTGGTTGCTGTTGCTGTCTAAGGCAGCAACAGCGTGCAGTCAAATTAGTTTCAAAATATTCAACAGCTTGTTTATTAAATAGCAAAGAATTAAAAAGACATACAATTTATACAACGTGTCGGACTCTTTGAGATTTGGTGACGGTCTATATGGAACCCTTTGTGACGTAATGATTGTGACGTCATCATACTAGGGCTGAGCTGATTATGACGTCATCCGAGGTCAGCTGACGGATGGATACTCTGGAAAGGTGAATTGGATTTTATTCAAAAACAGTCTTCTTTTGGTCTGCAAATGGAGAAAATTGACACTTTCTTGAACAAATTTGAGTGTTAAAGGGTTAAACTATAGATTAATCAAAGACATTATTCATGGAGTTTCGTGGCGGACTATTTCCACTTACCATCTTTCATTTGAGCGTGGCATCGTTTAAGAATTTAAATATTTTATTAAGACGTCAGATATTTGAGTGACAGATCGGACCCCTCAATCAGATGGTCAGAAATATGTTGCAATACATGCAAATGGAAACGCCTGTAATAGAGGAATCCTGTTTTAACTATCTCCAGCCCATCTCTAGTTAAACTCCACCAATACCCCGTATTTCGTAACTATCAATTTCCAGAAAACTATACAGGTAAGTTGTTGGATGTTTGTTAAATTAATCTGATTGCGTGCTGTTGCTGCCTATGACAAGCAACAGCGCCCAGTCAAATTAGTTTCAAAATATTCAACAGTATCTTTATTAAAAAGTAGAGATACAATTCATACAACAACGCGTTTGTCCGTCATCAATTAACCGTTCGTGACGAACCTATCTACGCCATTCATGGATCCACTGATTATGACGTCACCCTACTCTTTATGTAGTTAATTATGACGGTATATGATTGGTGGATAAACCGGAAATGTCCATTAACTTAAATATACCATCAATGCGTGAAAAGTCTATGACCAGAATCACCGTAATATCGTCGGTTAATGTGTTTAGCAAAAGTAAACATGATGGGGTGGGGTAGTGAAGCCGTTCCGCGATGTCATCAATGTATCAGTTCATATTTTTTAGCTCCAAAAATGTGTTTTATCTTTGATACGTTCTAGTGAGTCTGGAGATCGACTACAGTAAATACGATTTACTATACGATGACGTATAATGATTGACATTTTGAAGATGCATACATTAACCCCCCGTGTGTCAAGTTAACCTTTCCATTGTATTCATCCATTATCTGACCTCGTATGATGACGTCACAATGATTACGTCACAAAGGGTTCCAGTCAAATTAGTTTCCAAATATTCAACGCCACCATTTTGTCTCCTCAAGCGATAGCGCGTGATGCCATGTAAGGGCCAATGCATTACATTCTTTATTATGTAATACTCATCTCGTTGAATATTTTGAAACTAATTTGACTGGAAGTTGTTGCTGCCTATTCAAAATATTCAACCGTTATGATTGCTTTTATACCACGCTATCAAACTATAGCTGGCGCCTCTATGACTGAACTATATCCAGCGGCAGGCACACTAGGCTTTTTCTGATTGGTTGAAAAGTAAATCATGACAGCCATCATAGGCTGTAGAAATGTAGCATCATTTAGCTACTAAAGCCTGATAAAAGGCTTAAAATTACCTGCATAGTTTATGACTGGCATATTAGACCACCTGAATGGCTATCAAGAGTTCAGATTAGTTATACTTTAATATTAGCTGTCACGCTCGCAAGAAAATGAGTTATCATGTTATCGGGCTACAACGTCAACCAATACACCGAGCTGATGCGCTGTTGGAGGTATTGCGATAATTAATTTGTCCATTTCATCCGTAATAAGCGAGTTCGTGACTTTCCTGGTGGGGTGAGTGGACGGAACTTCGACTGTTTCTTTTAAAAAGAAAATGTTGCTGAAAACTGTTGCTGTCAGAGACGGCAAGAGTTTTCAGCCACAGACGGCAACAGTTTTCAGCCACAACTTTTTTTTCCAAAATGAAACTCAATTACAAAGCCTGAAAAACAATCGAACTGTGCTTCAATTGCAGGCACACGTGTATTGGAATCAAAGAGCTACGATAATCTAAGGACAGATTTAACCGTTTAACACCAAATCCGAACAAAAACGGCTTCTGCAATGGTCTTGATAAATGTTCATTTCATGAAAACGAAAAGACTATTAAAAATATATATATCACTGGAATAACTGGCTCGATAACCGAGCCAGTCATTCCAGTGGTCTATATTCAAAATCCGTATTCTTTTAGTCTGGGAATGAACATTTCCTATGAGAGAATTAAAATTTTCTTGAGTATGTTTGAGCGTTAAGGGGTTAATGACGTCACACCGTGATCCGTCATTAACTAAACAGCATATCGCATTATGCTCGCCATAAACACGGAATCAGAAGTCGATGTCTAAATTTGTGGGCGACTAATGTCAGATAATTACTTAATAGAGATGTGCGATGCGTATCTCTGTCCATGTTTACTCTAGAATTGGATGTATCGATGGTAGAAAAGTAGTTCACTCATCAGAAATATTTAAATTCAAGTTTCTGGTTCTTGACAACCGCTGTTTGAATGATAATTATGGAGGGATTCGGTCTGCCGTTTATATATCTGACGCCATAATCAAATGTCGTAGTTTCGACGTGAACGCTACAAAGCGCTGTCTGAATTTCATTGCTGTGGTGAATTTATAATTTAATACACATTCTGTTGAAAATATGCAGCAAATCTCCCAGTCAAATTAGTTTCAAACAGTTTACCTGGATTGAAATTCATTATAATTAGTATCGAAATGGGTGGAGCATTTTGAGATGTGATGGTTCAATGCGTTGAAATCGAGTGGCACGTGTGTACGTGGCTATTCTAGAAATTGAGGGAAATAGCTAGAAATGGGTGGAAAATAGATGGAAATGGGTGTGGAATAGATGAAAATTGGTGGTTAATGGCTACAAATAGGTGCTGATTAGTTAGAAATGGGTGGGTAATAGCTGGAAATGGGTGGCGAATGGCTAAAATGGGTGGGGAATAACTAGAAATCGGTGGGGAGTAGCTAGCAATGGGCTTGGAATAGATAGAAATGGGTATGGGTAGCTAGAAATTTGTGAGAGAATAGGTAGAAATGGATGGGGAATGGATAGAAATTGGTGGAAATGGCTGAAAATGGGTAGGAATAGCTAGAAATGTGTGGTGAATATCTAGAAATGTGTGGTGAATATTTAGAAATAGGTGAGGGAAAGCTAGAAATGGCGCCATTTATTGCATGATAACTCGTTCATCACTCGTATTATTGGAAACATTTAATTAGATTCGTGACATATTTAATTGGAGCAGTTACGTGGAATCAGATGTGATTATAATCGAGAAATCCAGTTCTAGCTATGACCCGCACATCTCTAGCTAAGCTACACAATGTACATACATACCAGCTATGCTAGTCATGATCCTAATTGTCCAAACAGACGTCATGCCAATTCAAACTGATGTCATTCGATCTATGGATGGAGTTAATCGTCAGTGCTACGTTTGCCTACACTGATAACTTGATCGACGAGTTCGTTAATGGATAATTCCAGTTCATCCATCAATCATATGACCTCATGATCTACTACGTGACGCATAGGATGACGTCATTATCAGAAATGTCATGAATGACGTAGATAACTTCATCACGAACGCTTAATTAATGACGGACTACTCGTTGTTGTACGAATTGTATGTCTTTACTATTTAATAAATAAGCTGTTGAATATTTTGAAACTAATTTGATTGGGCGTTGTCGCTGCTGTAGCTGTATAGGGGTCTGGAAATTGAGATTCAGAGAGTTCTCCAAGAAGGTTATATTTCAGTTGCTAATTTTTTGCCGTTTCAAAAAGACAGACACGTTGCAATGTCCTAAGAAATATTCTGTTGGATATTTAAATACTGATTTCACTGGAAGCTTTTGCTGCCAGCCAAATTTGTTTCAAAACATTTAACAATATACTGGCATGAGTGCCTTTAAATTGAGGTACTACCTAGTGTGCATGCTTGAGAACGCATACTAAATGGCGGCAAACAGGTCAGCGAGAAATTCTTAATCAGTACCACGTTTTACTAGTTCCGTATTTTGCGCATGTCTAATTCTTCCAGGTAAGATCATTAGCGTGACATTTGCAAACAAAAACCGACGCGCAATCAAATCAGGCGTGGTATTTGCAAATATCAATAGCAGCAAATAGCCGCCCAATCCAGAGTTGATATCTATTATTTGCATAGCTGTTTGCTGCTGTTCGTATAGACAATCGTGGGTCAGAAGGGGTGCGATGTCAATATGCTTAGAATTAAGGCACTGAACAAAACATTGACGTACTCGCCATATAGAGCAAATGGAATCTACTGTGAATCGGTCATATCTCCTGTTATTAGTCCGGGAGCCAATTTTCAAAAGGGGTCTAGAAGAATGGTTTCGTAGCACACCCAGTATTCAGAAGGTTTGTCTCTATATTATGCTAGACCGATGTCTTGGGTATATTCTGAGCCGTGTTGTACAAGAAAATTGTGGTATCACTAACCCGTGAGAAGCCCATTTACAATATGTGTTGAATGTAGCTCTCAAACAATTTTCACAATGGTAAATTTTTCACAAACTTAAGCGCATGTTATATCAATACAATCTTAACCAAAATGGAAAGGAGTGATCGTATATCGCAGATTTATATATACTCAACCTCGTTTAAGACACCCGTATGTTGCTTTGTACATATTGGGGCACTTAGGTCTTCTTGTGACTAGCAATACCTTAGCTACAACAATGCCCATGTTTTCTACATTTTTCATAATTAAACTTTTAACTGACATGCAGTGCATGTCTACACAAGCTGGCAGGACATATTTATCACGTGAGCAAATGAGAGAATGTTACTCATCCGTGTCAGAGTCATCTTCGACAATTGTATGCTGAACATTGTCACACATTTCATCTCCCATACAAAGGCATGCTTCAGTGCAGAGTAGATTGTTAGCCTTGCATTGACAGAGATCTGTTCTTTTGCAGGCAGACTTTTGACATCTACATGATGTGAGTTCAATTAATCCAAATGGAGCAGGATCCTTTGACATTAGAACAGGCTTGAGTAGACCATCCACTATACTCCAGCCATGTCCATTTGGAGATGGAAGATTCTGAACAGCTTGCAATGAACGTCTCCAAACAAGAGCTTGAAAATTGGCCCTTTCGGTGTGATGCTTTAGACTATTCGATGTAGGTGGAAGATTTTCATTTCTTTGTCTCTTTTGACAAAAGAGCCAATAACGGGTTTCATCAGCTGTCTTTCCCACATCCCTGGTGGTATACAACTCACAGACAAATTTCTCACATAGAATTGCAGCATTCGGTGATAAGTCAACATGTTCGCCGAGTTGGGCTAAGCTAAGCCGATGACATTCAGATGACTTTAAGAGATTGAATGCTCTTCTCTTAGCGACTCCAAATAATGCACTAGTGCTATCACAACCTGTAATATAATGAAACCCAGGCAAAGACAAACAGATAGCTGGGCCCAGTACTTGAGCAACTGTATGTATTGGTATGTATCGCAATTTGTCCTTTGTGCCCGTACGGAACCATAGTTCAGAACAGTGAAGCGAACGATACGTATATATACTAAGTACTGCCACGTCTGTATCAGGAGACTGTATAACAACACGCATGTGGTCTTTTGAAGCGTGTAGCGCGTGCAACATCATACGCGTATCTGCTTCCTCGTGATCTGATCGAAGTTCTTCCAAATACGACGAATTGTTCGCTGAAATGACAACAACATCCATTCCTCGTTAAAGCCACCAGCAAGAATGACGCAATTGTCGGCAGATAGCATATTTGGACCAGTATCACGCCGCCGCTTGCTGAGAAATGCAACCAGGTTACTTTTATTGCTTGGATTGCTGATGTACTTGGCCCATTGCTTTGGAACGGGAGTATTTTCTCCAGCAATCTTTACTTCCAATGCTGTTGATGACCAACGTTTTAGCCGCTCTTCCGCTTTGAGAGATTCCAGTCTATCATATCTGTCAAAAACTATATCAACTCTGTTGCAGTCTTCTTGATTCAGTGGAACTGTAAAGATGTGCCAGTATTTATCAGCCAATTCTCCAAATGTAGACGTACCTCCAGTTTTAACCATTTGCACAATTGCCATGCCATCTACTACATAAGCTGTTGCGCCTGTCTTGTCAACAGGTGGAAGCCGTCCATCAACATTTACTTC
This sequence comes from Chaetoderma sp. LZ-2023a, assembly GCA_034401795.1. Lineage (NCBI taxonomy): Eukaryota > Metazoa > Mollusca > Caudofoveata > Chaetodermatida > Chaetodermatidae > Chaetoderma > Chaetoderma sp. LZ-2023a. The sequence continues at coordinate 183,448,396 of CM067370.1, read as the reverse complement.
CTTTTCTAGTTCACTTAACAAAACACTTTTCACATTCTTTCTTATCCGTATGTGACAATGATAGTGAAACAGCAGACAGTTCATACGTCATCACTAGTTTTAAATCAACATCTCTGGACCTTGCGGCAATAATTAATCGACCAAATAGTTCGCGGTCAGATCTCACATTGTGAATTTTTTCATCATTTGTTTTGAGTTTTTTCTTCTGTGCTAGGCTGACAAAATTTTCCATAATCTCCTTACCAATGTCACAGGTGGAAACATGTCTCTTGGCGATTTCACTAGGCAATACCACGCCAGTTGCAATATTTACAAGCGGAAGACACTCGCTGTCGTCGTTTTCCGCAATATTAAAGGGATTTGTCATTATATCTGATGAGAACATCGAAAGTATCTTTTGCACATCGGTTTCATCCCTGTTCATTCGATTAGTCCCCATTTCCCTATGTCCTCCAAACATGTGACTATCTTGTAACCCACACATTTGCTTTGTGACCGTTGTTATGGCTGCCCTCTCGTGGCTAGTTAAAAACCACCTCTCCAGAGCTCCTGGCTTGTGTGTTATTCCAATAATACCACCTCGCTTTTTGGAATCCAAATTAATCGATTGCTCTAAGGCCATATCTGTCCACACTTGATTGAATGGATGGTCTGAGCGACTTACGGAATGATTTCCATTCAAGAATTGTTCATGTACATGGGGATGTGTACTTGGAAGCATCTTCATGTCCGCAAGATATATTGGCAGCCATCTTGCATAATTGGTTCTGTCCATGCTGTAGAAATATGGCGCCATAGCAGCAGTAGCAGATAGGTGTGCCTGCCAATCTCCAGTTCTCTCAGCTCTTATGAATCCAAGCAGCAGCTCTACCATATGAATATATGAGTTCCAAAATGCGAACAGGTGTGATTTCGAGCTTGACTCAACTTTAAAGGATTTGAACAGCTGTTGCAATTTATTCACATACATACACACCTCTTTGAAATTTTCTTGCAGTGCATCTAAGTCGTCAATGCTTCTTCGGCACATCTTAATTTTCTCATCCAGACTCTCCAATTCTGTTGGAGTAATGTGGTCTTCATGTTGTCCATTTTGTTGAACCCATTTGGAAAAAGACTGCCATTGTAATCGCAGCAGCGCTTCCATAACCAATTTGTGAGCCATCATTCCTCGATTATATGACTTCCCTTTAAGTAGAGCAGCAGCCGTGCTGCTACCATATGTGTTGGCCTCTATGAGGAGATCTTCTAAGCCAGAGTCATCAAACATCTTTCCAATAACAGCTAAGTAGTTTAGCGCAATGTGGAACCCCCCCCCCCCCAGTCTGATCACAGTGTCACTAAACTCTTCTTTATATCGCCACTGTATCTCCTTTGCCTTGACATATATGGCCAAGTCGAATGTAATGACCGAGTCATTCTGTCCTAGTGTTGTCATCATTCTTTGAACTTGTTTCATGACCGTATACACCGTATTGAATTCAGTTGGTGATCCGGAAATCATTGGACAGTAACCGATTTGTGTAAAAGGTGCGTTAGCACATGATACAAGTGCATTAAACCCACTCCAACTAGGGACTGTTTGTGTTTCTGTGGTCATCATGGGTACAAGATCTACCGCAAATAATTTTATTGGACACATTCGAACTATGGCCCATGCAAGATCCATGACTAATGCCTGTTCCTGGATTGAGCTATCACATTGGTACCAATCCTTCTTGACAGTGTCTATGAACGCGGTCACAACTGGTCGTCTACCAAACACCCCACAATCAAGAATTCTGTTTTCAGTACCTGGTGCTGTCAAAGCCCTTCTCCTGACTGAGTGTTGAGCATGTATGACACGCTATTACTTTGAGTTATGACACGATCATGCTTATACCGTTGTGCACTGTGGATACAGCCAAAGCCTAGACCCCCTATGCAAAGAAATCAGGATAACTAATTAGTGCTACCACAATTTGTTTGTACAACAGGGCTTAAAATGTATGGGCCATGTCCCCCAAGCCACAGCAAGTGTCAGATCTTCCGAATACTGGGTGTGCTACGTCACGATTCTGACCTAGCTTTAGCTCCTGGACTATATCTACTGTTGCTGAATATTTGCACGATTTCTGCATTTAAAGTAACGCCGGAACTTTGTATCATCTCAAATATGCATTGTGATATGGTTGTCAATGGGCCTGCCCAGTTTTAGTTATGCTCCGCCCACCTCTAGCTAAGATCCACCGCCAACCGTCCTCGTCCGTGTTGGGATCGATCGACCCCTGAACTCGCTGACTATCAATTTCCAGAAAACTATACAGGTAAGCTGTTGAATATTTTAAAACTAATTTGACTGAGAGCTGCTGTTGCCATTAATAGCGTAATTGATTCATGAAGTTATCCTACACATCAAATAGTTGATTATGACGTCATATAATGGATGGATAAACTGGAACGTTCCATTGATAATATTGCGAGATTGTGGGGGCGTCTATAATGTTCCTACTTGACACTGTTCTCCATTAGCGTTAAGTTGAGCTGGATATCAAGGTGGGATGACAACATGTCTGGCACATGGGACACCACATAAGGATGTAGATGCTGGATCGTCTATCGGAAAATTGTGAAAATCTGGATGCACTAAGAGGGTACATGTGGCTCCGTGGTGGCATGGATCCTCTGTTCTCGTGTGCTTGACAGCTCATACAATTTAAAAGAAGTGGAAATTAGTTTACTTCAGCTATTATATATATATAATCAGCATGTCGTCACAGTAATTTCTGATCAGATAATCACGATTGACACCCTAACGCTGGAGTGGGGATGGGGCGTTGCATTAACACTGTAAATCCTAACAAGCAGCCTGAGGGACTGTGCCGCTCACCTGTACCATTAATTTCACGGGAAAAATCTACCAATCAAACTTCTGAATGGAAATTCTGGCGCCTATGATCATAAAATCATTTTAGCCAAGTTTGGTTGAAATTGCTCAAAGTAGTAAGGAGAAGAAGCGATTTGACAATTTCCGGTAAATTTGTAATAAAATGTAAGAATTTTACCCAAAAAATTTGATGAGTCAAAATTCTGAATGTAAGTGTTATAGAACCTGTAATCATAGGATCCTTTTGGCCATATTTTCTTGAAATCAGTTAAGTTGACAAGAAGAAGCAATTTGACAATTTCGCCAGTCAAAAATTGATCAATCAAAATTCTGAATAGACGTTCTAGAGCGTACCACCATAGAATCCATCTGTTTAAATTTGGTTGAAATATGTCAAGCAGTCTGGGAGTAGTAGCATTTTGACAATTTCCGGTACCTTTTTCATAAAATCTAAGATATTCACCAAAAGAATTGATCAATCAAAATTCTGAATATATGTTGTAGAGCATACCAGCATAGAATCTATCTATTTAAATTTGGTTGAAATATGTCAAGCAGCTAAGGAGGAGTAGAATTTTGACCATTTCCGGTAGTATTTTCATAAAATCTAAGAACCCCCCCCCCCAAATTCGATGAATAAAGATTCTGAATGTAAGTTCTTGAACCTATAATCATAGGATCCTTTTGGCCATATTTGGTTGAAATTAGTTACGTTGACAAGAAGAAGTAATTTGATGGTCTAGATCGTACCACCATAGAATCTATCTATTTAAATTTGTTTGAAATATGTCAAGCAGTCAAGGAGTGGTAGCATTTTTACCATTTCCGGTAGATTTTTTCATAAAATCTAAGATATTCACCAACAAAATTGATCAATCAAAATTCTGAATAAATATTGTGGAGCACAACAGCATAGAATCCATCTAGTCAAATTTGGTTTAAATCTGGCAAGCAGCTAAGGAGGAGTAGCATTTTGACCATTTCCGGTAGATTTTTCATAAAATCCAGGATTTTCACCCAAAGATTTGATGAATACAAATTCTGAAAGGACATGCAGGAGCCTACCACCATAGAATCCATCTAACCAAATTTGGTTGAAATATGTCAAGCAGCAATGAAGGAGTAGCATTTTGACCATTTCTGGTAAATTTTTCATAAAATCACAGCTGTTAAGAATTTCACCCCAAAAATTGACGAATCAAAATTCCAAATGGATGTTCTAGAGTCTATGCCCATAGGGCCCTTTCGGCCAAATTTGGTTGAAATCGCTCAGAATGGTAAGGAGAAGAAACAATTTGACAAATTCCGGTACTTTTTTAATAAAATCTAAGATTTTCACCCAAAAAAATTAATGAATCAAAATTCTGAATGGAAGTTCTGGAGCCCATCATCACAGGATCCTTTCAGTCAAATTTGGTTGAAAACGCTCAGAGGTGTCAGGAGAAGAAGAAATTTGACAATTTCCGGTATATTTTTATTATAGATTCCACCCCCACCCCCACCCCCAAATTGATGAATCAAAATTCCAAATGGAAGCTCTGGCGCCTACGATCATAGGGTACATCCAGCCAAATTTTGAGTAGCAAAAGTTGACGGATGGACGACGGACGGACGACGGACAGCTAATGACGGACAGACGATGGACGGATGACGGATAGTCGCCACGGCATAAGCTCACTTGGTCCTTCGGACTGTGTGAGCTAAAAACAAAAAAAATCCGACAAATTAGTCAAATTAATTTAAATATATTCAACATAATAGTTCATACATCATAAACAATGTATTTGGCCATCCTATAACATTGTACGTGCCTCATTGATACGTATTCTAAGATCCCCTTACTAAATATTCTGAGATGAGGAGCTAAAGGCGTGAGTTACATACGCGGACCTATTGTCCTGTTTTATTCCCACACACCTGTATGTGTCAGTCATTAATTATCAGGTGATTATCACATTGTATTGCGCATGACTGTACTCGACGTTACATTTCTCCTTCAAGAACAATGTCAATTTGTCTTGTCTGACGCTGATACCACCCATCTCATGTCTACATTTGTAATAATATTACTTATACATGACATGTGCTAATATATCATGAGATGTGTATTATTGAATTGCAGCGTGTGTTGTCCAATGTCCACCTCACCCCGCCCGAGAACTTGTGCTTAATAAATACACGGCGTCGTGACCTAAGACCTGGGACGAAAACATTATACTTATTGTCCTAAGACCCACAATGATTTAGATCTTAAAAAGCCAGTTAACAAGGTATACTTGTTATATTAAACCTTTAACCCTCGAATTCGTTCAAAAAATTTCAACTTTCTCATAGAAAATGTCCATTTGCAGATCAAGAGAGGACAATTTTTGAAAATATACTGCTGGACTGACTTGCTCGGTTATCGTTATCGTAAACTTTCGAAAATAGTCTTCCCTTAGTCTGCAAAAGGACATTTCTCAAGACCATTGCTGAAGCCTTTTTTTGGCTGATACGAGTGTTAATGTACCAATATATCTTGAGATATGTATTATTGAATGCCAGCGTGTTTTGTCCAGTATTCTCCCGACGCCCACCCCAGCCCGAGAAATTGTGTTTAATAGATACACAGTAGCGTGACTTATAATAGTGGGGCGAAAACATGATATTTCTTTTAGGATGAAGTTCCTAAGATCCACAATGATTTAGCTCTGATAAACTAGTTACCATAGTAAGTGTGTTATATTAAGTGCATGTATTAGTGACACACCACGTGTCAGTCGTGGTCAATTTTCACTGTGCACTTAGCATGTATATAGACGAGCACGAGAAGATAATTGGTTGATTGATAGATATAAACTGTAGTGTGAATTTCTTAGAAAAAGTGTTGATTGATGCATGTACAGATATATTGCAGGTTGTCTGGCATACCAGTGTAAATTGAGTATGTGTAGATATTGGAAAATGGGAGGGGGCATATCATGAGAAACCCAATGGCCCACCCCACCCTCGTCACCATCCCCAGCATGATGTTCAGTGAGAAGACACAATTCGGATTAACATTATCTGCATTGAATTTTGCATGTGTATGCTATGCTATTATAAAATAAGCATAGGCTGTTCTGTTTGGTTTCATCTTTAGGTACATCCATAAACTGAGGTATGCTATTCACCAAATTCACGTCTCCATTCTAATATCGTACCGACATACCAAGATCTTCGTAATTTCTACATCTTTGAACGAGAAGACGTGTATGTATGACTACTGTATTCTGCAGCTGTAGTAATAGAAACATCCTACAGTTCCAATCAGTCCGTCTTCGCGTTTGCCCACTGTCTCTTGTCATCAGCTGAACTCCTTAGCTTAGACCACACGTCTTGAGGGCCGCCCTTTTGCGGCCTCAAACACGAGGAACCACATGTGTTTCGATTGTAGCTAATGAACATAATTAAAGCCTTCAGTGACCTCATTTTAATTGTGAAAAATGTGTTCATTATGGACAGGTTTCACGCAGCGCGGTGCGTAACAATGTCACACATATACGTACAGCTGAATGCACGCCTATCTATTAACGTTAAGCACTTAAATACCTGGTGGAGCACTGGGGGTTGAGGAAAGGATGGGGAGGGGTGGGTGGGGTAAATGATGATGATGATGATGATGATGATGATGATGATGATGATGATGATGATGATGAATTAATGAACTGATAACAACAACGAATATTGCTTGAATTTACGTATTAGAATTGATTAGTATTATTATTATGCTTAATGGGCAATGGAGGGATCTGATTTGTCACACAAGTTTATAACGTCATAATCAACTACGTCACATGTATGCCGACGTCACAATCACGCCTCCTAGCGCCGTCATAGTCAGTCATGTGTTCAAATTATTTGTCCCTATAAATATCCATCAAAACATTCAGTGAACTGTCCTGGGGCTAATTCGCCAGGCCGCTGTTGCTACCATACGAAGCAACGACGCCCAGCCAAATTGGCTTCAAAATATCCAACATCCTATCTGTATAGTTATTCGAAATTGGGATTCTGGGAATCTAGGTCTCAGAGTTTATAAATCAACCCCAACACTTCGAGAATGTGTTGGGGTTCTGCTAAAATGCGCAGGGCATAGCTGGAATTAGATACCCCTATTAGCCCAAAGTGGAATACTTAATCCTATAATACTAATAATAATTTTGATGAAAAATAATAATTTCAAGTGCAATTAGCCCAAAGCCGAAATTCATTCATTCATTCATTCATTCATTCATTCATTCATTCATTCATTCATTCATTCATTCATTCATTCATTCATTCACCAATTCGTATAGCTGTCGGGAGGAGTGTTCCCTAGGGCTGTCACGCGGCCGTCGCGCGTCACTGAAGCGACGGGCAGTGAACCGCCCTTAAAGCCGTATCAAACGTGTGTGTGCGTGCGTGCGTGCGTGCGTGCGTGCGTGCGTGTGTGTGTGTGTGTGTGTGCGCGCGCGCGCGGGTGCGTGCCTGCATGTGTGTGTGAGCGTGGGCGGGTTCGTGCACGTGCGTGAGTGTGTCGGTACGTGTGCGCGTATGCCGTGCGTGTGTTTTTATTGATTATACAATCTACTTAATTATAGTATTCATCTGTTCATTCGCACGAACATACCTAATTATTTCTCGAACTGGTAAATTGATTTATTTTATCGTATAATTATGTTTCCATTTATCATAATAGTTCCGTGTTGGTAAACGATACGCCTACTCCACATGATTATTTATGAATAAAATTTGTAATTAATGTATTTATTGTGTAATTTTTCAAAATGTCCACTGCCTGCGTATCCAAAATATAGAGAAAACATATTTACTCATAAAACCACTTTATCAAAAATGCGTATATTATTCCACAAAATTAATTCAAATTTATATTATGCAGAATTTCGACTATTGTCCAGAGCTGTTGTAGTCGAGCCTGTCTACAGCTGACATCAACCCGAAAGGCCGAAATGTTGGTTCCTCAGGACGTGTGCTGTAAGAAAACACGTCCAGATGAGCAGCCGTCAGTTGCAGAGGTGGTTTTTATTAGCTGACTACTGTCTTTAGAAATCAATTTTGATTGACCACAAGGTGACCGCTGTAGACAGGCTCAACACCCTCCCAAAACGCTTCTTCTGTAGATACTAGAACTTTATAATGTCTTGTATATATTATCTTTTCTGTATTCCGTTCTTCTATTCTTTTTCTTTCTTAATTTTCAACACTTTCTTGCTGTTATCTTTGGAGCTCTTTGTGCTTTTCACCTGCGCTTATGTTTCTTATTCTACCGCACGTGCATATGGCCTTGGAATATATACATAATTGACAATGGATAATGATCTAGCTCATTACCGCGCGGCTATAGGCATGTTTGACTGCCACCCTAAAAAATCCATAGGTCGCCAAAATATATCACCGGACTCATGGAGAGTTGTAAGTGTTTCTCTCGTAATTTACATTGCCCAGTTACTATCTTGTCCGCTGTACTACCTGAATAATCTGACTAATATAATAATAATAATAATAATAATAATAATAATAATAATAATAATAATAATAATAATAATAATAATAATAATAATTGACACGCTCCTTTCATTAGCAGGTGATGTAGAGTCTAATCCTGGCCCCATAAACAGTGATGATCTCCCGAGTGTCCATCTTAATGTTTGCGCTCTCAAAGATAAAATCCATCTTGTCGAAGCAAACTTGTCTAATTTTAACATCATTGCTATTACAGAAAGGAACCTTACACAAAACGTAGACAATGCCACTATTACACTTCAAGGCTTCCAAGAGCCATATCGAATAAAAAATTATTAAGCAAGCATGGGGCGGAGTATGCGTCTATATAACCGATAACATCGCCGCTTCTCGCCGTGTTGAATATGAATCTACTAGTATTGAAATGATTTGGAAAGAAATTTATGATCGACCAGAACTGCTAATGTGTGTAATTTGTTGACCACCCAATACTGATGTCGATAAATGGCAAATCATTTCCGATAAAATAGAAAACGCGATTTAAACCCGAATAAAAACATTCTGTTACTGGGGGACCTAAATGATGATCTCCTTAATACGACAAACCACTACCTACGCGACATTATTACCAGTTTTGGCTTTTATCAGCTAATAACAGAACCAATCCGCCATGTCTCGAATACATTACTTGAGCCTATTATAATTAACAATATTAGGCTTGTCAAAGATAGTGGTGTTCTTGCACCTTTTTGTAGCGATCATACCCCAGTAAATATGACCATAACATCCTGCATACCCAAACGGAAATCATACAAGCGCCATATATGCGATTTCGCAAAGGCTGGCTGGCTGAAATTTATTAACCACATATCTAATGCTCCGTGGAATACCTTTTCCGACGAGCATGACGTCGATAGCTGGTGCCAAACAATTACTACACGTATTACTAATGCAACCAATGCTAGCATACCAAATAGAACAGTCACCATCTACCCAGATGATAAAGCCTGGATGTCTAGCAGAATTAGACACGAGATGAGAATTAGAGAAAAACTGTATAAGAAAGCAAGGAAAACCAAACAAGAACAGGACCAGAAATTCGGTCAACACCTTCAAGAATTCAAAATCAAACTGGCAGGAAAAAAAGAAAAAATGGACGCACCAGTTCCAAACTGTGCTGGAAGTTGAGCAAGTCTTTCTTGTTTGACACTAGCTCCAATTTTGGCGATATACCCCACTTAAAACGTGGTGACGGCTCATTTACCTATGATGTTATTGAAAAGGCCAATCTTCTAAATCACTATTTTTCAAGTATTGCGACGATTGATGAGTCAAATGTGGAAATACCCCCTTTATCCCTATGTACAGAACACTTTTTAAATGTGATCACAATAACGACTCAAGACGTTCTAGATATACTTTCTAAGCTGGATACCTATTAGTCATGAGCAAAGAAATTCTTTTCTTGAATTGAACGTCCGATTCTAGTACGTTTCTTTAATTACTCACTCATAAATTCAAAATTCCACACCTCCTGGAAAATTGCCAATGCAACTCCAATTTTTAAAAAGGGGGAAAGGGACTCAACTACCGCCCAGTATCTCTCTAGAGTTGTCTTAACAAAGTCATGGAAAGAACTGTTTTTAAATACGTTTACAACCACAGTAGAGATAGCATCACTCCATATCAGTCTGGCTTTCTTCCTTCACACTCTACAGTAAATCAACTATTAGGAATATATACAGATATCGCCAAAGCTCTAGATGAACAAAAAGAAGTACTTTTCTTATTTTTCGACATTTCGAAAGCATTTGACCGAGTGTGGCATCGTGGCCTCCTACAGAAGCTCAAACAATTTGCCATCGCTGGAAATCTACTTTCATGGTTTGAAAGGTACCTTCATAATCGCTACCACCGAGTAGTTATAAATGGTTACGAATCTACGTTGCTTCGATTACATGCTGGTGTGCCACAGTGCTCCGTTCTTGGACCACTACTTTTCTTAGTATTTATTAACGATATGCCCAATGACATACTAAACAATATCAGACTATTTGCTGATGATACATGCTTTTATGTGATGTCGGATAACTTAGAAGACCACACACCATGTATCGACCACGATCTGCAAGTAATGACCCATTGGGCAAACACATGGCTAGTCGAATTTAATGCTTCCAAAACAACGTCCCTATTTATTTCTCTACGCAGAGATCCTACCGTTTTTCCAATAAATTTCAAAAATTCTGAAATAGTTCCATCCACCCATCATCAACACCTTGGTATCACTTTCAACAATAACGGCCATTGGCACAACCATGTGGAAAATATACACCTGTGCAAAAGTTAAGCACCAGCAAAAACAATAGAACGTAGAAACATGATGGTACAACTAGGCTGCCAAACTTTTTGTCCCCGCGTCAGCTGACATGATTCCAAGTACGAAATGCACATGCATGCATGACTTCACGCCGCTTGATGTCCGTGCGTGGCGGGAAACAGCACACGTGTTCAGTTATGTAAAAGTCCAGTTTGAGGTGTAGAACATTACATACAGATTTAGGCGACAAGATTGGGAATTTTGTGTTCATGACCGTGGTTTATTTGTACAGAGAGAATTAGCTCTTGATTGTGAACCGCTATGGCAAGACGAAGGTTAAGTGATCGTGTGAAATGGCAAATCATAGGCATGCATACCACTGGTATGTCATGCAGAGAGATTGGAAGACAGCTGAACAGTAACCATACTGTAATCAGTCGTTTGATTGCAAAACATGGGCAAACTAACGAGGTGAAGGACAGGCCTAGATCTGGAAGACCGAAGAAGACTACTGCCCGTGATGATCGAGCCCTAGTACGCCTTGTTAGGAGATCTCCATTCACCAACAGCAGAGTGCTCAGCCAGCAATGGGAAACGCGCAATAGAGTGTCAATGTCTACCGTCAAAAGGAGACTGTATGCTGCTGGCATGAAAGCTAGGAGACCTGTCAGACGTCCTCTCCTCACTGCACACCACAAAGAGGAGCGTCTGAGGTGGTGCAACGAAAGAAGACACTGGAACATGAGATCCTGGAGACGGGTACACTGGTCCGATGAAAGTCGGTTCCTGCTTCATGCCACAGATGGTCGAACTCGTGTATGGAGGTCCAGACGCACGGCGTACGACCAGCGTAACATCATGGAAGAAGTTCCATTTGGTGGAGGTTCCGTTATGATATGGGGGTGCATCTCATTTGATTGTAAGCTGGATCTGTTGACTGTACCTGGAACACTAAATGGACAAAGATATCAAGATTCCATACTGGATAGAGTTGTGGTCCCTCATTTTGTAAATCATGCACCTGGAACCCACCCTATATTCATGGATGACAACGCCCGACCACATCGTGCTAGAGCTGTGCATGAATACCTCCGCCAGAATGCCATCGAAACCCTACCATGGCCAGCAAGGAGCCCTGACATGAACCCTATTGAGCATATCTGGGACATTCTGGGAAACATTGTGAGAAGGAGGGATCCTCCTGTGCAGAACCTACAGGAATTAACAGACGCACTCCATCTTGAATGGCAACGAATACCACAATGGCGTATCAGTCGGTTGGTGACCAGCATGAGACGTCGTGTCCAGGCCGTCATCCAGGCACAAGGTGGATATACCCGGTATTAATAATGACAGTCTCAAACTCGTGCACAGATGTTAAACTTCGTTTTCAGACACCATTAATGACAATCTAGCCACGTGTGTCAACTGTAGGGCAATAGTTGTCAGTTGTGTCAACGTAACCATATTCAGGCCTCGTTTTCAAGTTCAAACAAAAACATACAGTGTTTCCCCACCATCATAATCAGCATTCCTCTAGTTGCATTATTACCTCTTGCAGTCAGATGGATGGGTACATACATGTTTATGCTATTGCTTTCTTCATAGCACATGAATATACCCTCGCATGTGCGTAAAAATAGGGTGGTGCTTAACTTTTGCACAGGTGTATATAATAGCAAATACCCAGCTCAAGCTTTCATTACTCAAAGGACTAAAATATATCTTAGACCTCAAATGTCTCGAAATCATGTATAAGAGCTTTATTAGGCCATCGTTGGAATATGCAGATGTTGTCTGGGATAATTTACCACAATATCGTGTTAACAGACTAGAAGACGTACAAAAGGATGCGCTTAGAACAATTAGCGGAGTGACATGTAGTGCCCACATCGAAGATTAATATATAGAAACTGGCATAGAAACACTTTCCCACGGACGAGAAATTCACAGACTAGTCATGTTTTACAAAATTGCCAATGTGATGACGAGCGAGGCCTGGACTGATTATCTGATACTAGCACGTCATCCCTACAATATCCGACGCTCGAATTCTTTCACCCCAGTTAGATGTCGAACGGAACTCTATCACGAGTTGTTTTTCCTAGCATAGTACGTGTCTGGAACACCCTTCATGCGCCTGCCACTATGTCTAATACCCTACCGGAATTCAAGACCAAACTAAGCGTAATGTCACGTATTCCCAGTCTCACCCCCACCCCACCCGTGGTATTACGTCGGCTCAAGAGTGGCTAATATATGTTTAAACATGCTTCGTAATGGCTGTAGTGGATTAAATAGACATCTATTCAATAACTTCCTCTCTGACTCTACCAGCTGCGCCTGCGGCCATCCTGATGAATCTGTTAAACATTACCTTTTTATTGTCCACTTTTTAATGAGCAAAGAACCACCTTTGAAAATGAGCTTGCCTCCAACCAAATCTCCTCAACAACCCTAGCCACTCAGCAACTTCTATATGACCGCATTGACGTTGATGTAGAGTTAAACATGCCGGTTTCCACCATTCTATGTCAATATATTACTGATACATGTCGGTTTAAATGACCTACAGTAATTTCAAACACCACTCATGGATTGTGTCGACAAATCCATAGCCGCGGAAGTTTCTGGATAGCCATGCAGTGTGGACCAGCACAGGTGACTACAGCACACCGAGCTCCTTCTCTCTCCTTATACCACCTTGTGATTCGTCAAACCATGCTTTTCTCCTTCTCCCATCATTAGGCTACCAACAACATCTCTCCGCCTCCTCCTCCTCTTCCTCCTCCTCCTTCTTCTTCTTCGTCTTCTTTTTCTTCATCCCCTTCTTCTTCTTCCTCTTCTACTTCTTCTTCTTCTTCTTCTTCTTCTTCTTATTATTATTATTATTATTATTATTATTATTATTATTATTATTATTATTAATGTTATTGTTGTTATTACTGCTGTGACAGTTGGCAATATTATTATATGCCTCTTGATTTATTTAATGGAATATATTTGAACGTAAGTGCAATGCACGCTCATAAGACATGTCTTATTGTGCTCCCACATAGACTAAAAATAAACCTTGTTTAAATCAAATCCATAGCTTCCTCAGGTCTGTTCTTGACTTGTGTGTACCGAGTCCTGCTTTCTTGAGGTCACCTCGTAGCACGCTTAGCAGACTTATGCAATGCCGCCCTCTCCTGGCGTTAATTTTCTGGCTCCGAATAGGGCGAATTCCAAAGCGCTCTGTGCTGGTGTGTCTTCTGGCATCCTTAATTGATTAGGTGCGTGAACGGTTTTGAGATAATGTCACTTACATATTTGGATAGTTCATTGTTCAGGGCTTTAAGTGCCTTCTCAACCTCTGCTGTTTTACTTGGTGTTAATAATGGCCTGGGATCTCCTGAGGACGGGTGCAAGGGTTCATCATCGTGGTCATTGAACTGTTCCTTGAACAATTATCTAATCACATCGGCGTTGCCATGGCCAGTCCAGATAAAGCGTCCTTCACAGTTGTGTACAGTGAGTGGTGGTCTGTAGTCAGTAGCTCTCAGGGCTCGGGCTCTCCGAAACATTTGGTGACAGTCCCCCATGGCAGTGATTTCATCTGCTAGGGAGTCTGCTTGTTAAATATCAAGATCTTTTAAGCATTCACTAATGTGTCACTGAATGGTATTGCACTCACGGCGTAGTTTGGTGGGGTCTTCACTTTGGCCACTTTGATAGATGTGCAGCCGCAATGCATTCAGTTTTACTACTAGAGGGTCGTCAGTATACCGTGTTCGGTTGTCTTTTAGAACACCTATGGTGCTGGTAGCTGAGGACTCCATAGATTTCAGTATTTTGATTTCAGTGTTTTGGTTAGCGCTTCGTTTGAAACGGAGCTGACGTCGATGTTAGCTCCACGAGGGCCTTTTCGTATGGCATTTGAGTGTCAGTGTCCTTGAGGAGTTTGCGTAGGTTGTAGGTGACTCAACCCTATTGCATGGTATTGTGTTTATACATTAGGTAGAGATCGTTCATCCGGAGGCTTGTAGTGACTGGCTTGTGGTCAGAATTGAGGTGTGTGCCTCCATAGGAACGAGCATTCCGAAGTAGGGAGTTTGCTTCAGTCTTGCATAGTATGAAGTCTATTTGGTTGAAAACAACTGTTATAGCCTTAGAATCTGCTGGGTTTTTTGCGATCAGCAATGTGTCCAGTCCATGTTGTCTGGTGACGGCATGGGTGTTTGAAAGCCGTATTTGTGGCAAATATGCCATTGGAACTAAGGAATGCCACCAATGCATCTCCATTGCTGGTGCCTGTGCCCTCGCCATACGATCCCATGCATAAACCATGTCCTGAACTGTTGTCCGCAATTCCAAGTTTACTCAGCTTGGAGTTGAAATCTCTACACATGAGCAGTTGCCATCTAGCTGGGATTGTAATGGCGGAGATCAGTTCTGCATAGAAGGAATGTAATATTGCCGGATTCGCTTTGGCTTTTTCGGTAGTTGGGTCATATGCGTTGACTATGTGACAGCCAGAGACACCGCACACAAAGGCGACAGTAAGCGACGGCGATGTGACGGCGGTATGATCGGCTATGACTCAAATCGCAAGCAATCGGTTGCAAGTTTCATCAGCTCTGCATTGTGTTGTTATCTCTCGTACGCCAAAATGACAAAAACAAATCACATGTGTAAGCGTAAAGTGTTTTAAAGACCACGTGTGCATCACGTGTCTCATCCCACGTGAGTGCCGTATGTATGTTTTCAGTGTCTATGGTGTGTATCGGTGGGTGATGAGGTGAGCGAGTGCGTGTGTGCGTGTGCGTGAATGTATGCGTGCGTGCGTGTCCGTTCTTTCGTGCATAGGTGAGTGGGTTTAGGATGGCAGCGGGTGGTGGGCAGTTAGTTGAGTGAGGGACTTAGCTGGCTGGTACGTTAGAGAGGAGGTGGATTGGTGGGTGATGGCATGGATGGGTGTGTGGGTGCGTGAGCGTCTAAATAGGTGTGTGAGAAGTTAGGGTACTGTGTTGGCAGGATGCTAAGAATGGGGATGAGTGCACGAGGCTGTGGGTGAGGGCGTGGGTGTGCAGGTTGTGATGGAATGACAGAACGGAATGATGGAGCAACTCAAAGTGAATTGTTAATGCGTGAGTGAATGAATTAATGAATCCTTAATTGGTAAATGATGGATGGATGGTGCTGAAGTGTGGCACGCGTGTTTAGGCAAAGATCTACTTCTGATTACTGAGTTTATATAATCAACGTGCGAAACATTATAAAGAGTTGGGTGGAGCTGTTATTCCTGAACAGGCAAATTATCCTTTTCCGGTGTCCATACACTTTTGGGTGCTATTTTCATAGACCAGATGGATAAGTGTGCTTAATTCACATGCTTATAATGAGCATTGTTATTGGCCAATTGTAATTTCATAGCAAACGACGTCCGAGCGACAGGAAAAAAAATAAGCGTGTTTATTAACGTACGATAACTGGCGATTGACAGGCGATACGATAAGGTCGTTGTATTTACGTCCCGTCGGTGTTGGGGTTGGAAGCAGACCAAGGCGACGCCACGCCGATGCGACGAGATCGCGTTGGTTTCACGTCACGCCGGCTTGGTGTGTGGTGACCTTTAGTGGTGGTGTTTTCGCGTACGTATAGCCAGGTCGATGACTGCAACGCGATCACTGACGTATCAAAAAACATGTAGCTGCTGTGATTAACCCAATCGAATGTTATTCTGCCATTGTGAAAGTGAACGAATGCTTGCAAGTTTATAGTTTATATCATGATCTCTATCGCGCTATATCGCGTAGCTGTCGTGTCCATGTGATGGCGACACGACCCCGATAAAACGGACTAGAGCTAGTATTCCATTTGCGCGGATGCGGACGCGGAGGCTGCGTGCGCGCGCGTTTCGATACGCGGTAAATCGCGTGTTGTGATTCCATACAAGCGTCACGAAGTGCGTTTTATTAGTTCATTTCCCTGGCGACACCAAAGGGCCAACATGCCTACAACGGTGCCCAGGCTCTGCCAGTCTGTTCTTCAGAACGAAGAGATGCTACTAATTATTTTATAAGTATACAAACTAAACACATTCGAAAGAAACAGAGACTACGGAGTCATTGGGCGTGGGTGCACAACAGAAACAGATATCAGCACGGTGGCTTTTACAACCTGGTACAAGAAGTAAATCTGAATGAAAACAGATTTCAGCAGTATTTTACAGTGGCTTAGGTTTTTCAACTGCTGTTGCTTGTAGAATTTGATCTTGCACACATGGTCGAACATACGGCTGTGCAAGAAGTGCATTTGCACAGGGCCCCCACACATCTAGGGCACCCACCCCAAAACATGTTTGTCTTAATTTGTGTGGTCCCTGTGCCACTTCAAGTTACACACAGAGAATAGATTATATTTTATTGTCGTAAACATTAACTAAAATGCATTTGATATAAATATTGTATGGTTACTGTATTCCGCGGCTGTAGTAGTAGAAAAATCTTACAGCTGCAATCAGTCCGTCTTCTCTTTTGCCCACTGTGTCTTGTCCTCAGACGAAATTCTTAGCTTCCTCAGGTCCATTCCTGACTTGAGTGTACTAAGTTCTGCTTTCTTGATGTCACCTCGTAGCAGGCTTAGCAGATTTATGCAATGACGTCCTCTCCTGGTTTTGTATTTGCTGTCTCCGAGTAGGGCGAATTCCAAGGCTCTCCGTGCTGGTGTCTCTTCTGGCATCCTTAGCGCTTAGCCAAACATGGACCATCTTTGCTGGGCGACTTTTACCGACAGCGGCGACGTATTACACTTCTTGTATAGTCCATTGTTGGAAATTATGCTGTCTGGCCATCGGTGTCCAGTGATGGTGCGTAGGTGTTTGCGGTGGCAGGTATCTAGTTTGTCTAGAGCTGCCTTTGGAGCTGCCCAGCCGTTACAGTTATACAGCATCAGGGATACGCTGGTTGCATTGTATAAACGTAGCCTTTTTATCAAGGCCATCTTTGATCTACAAATCCATAACTTTCAGAAGGACTGGAAAGCTATGTTCCCCATGACACAGCATGCAGCAATGCCAGCAGCACTGCAAAGCAGTGAGCCCAGGATTTTACTTTTCCTCAATGGTTCGCAGCCACGAAGTGGGTCGTCATTTTCTATAGTTTCATGCTGTGTAGATAGGTATATGTGGGTGAACTCTGTTTTGGATTCATGCATAAAGAGATTCTCAATTTTTGGTTTGCTTGCAGCTATTGGGAGAAGTTCGCCAATGGGGTTCTTTTCCACGTCTATGAAGTCCAGTGATATTATTAGTATTAGTGATATTAAATAATATAGCAGCAATATTTTGCTCATATAATGTTTAGAGAATATGGTTAGCATACTATCATTAGATTATTATTATTAATAAAACTACAATCTGAAGCTGCTTCGTGACAGAGACTTGCTTCACGGCTTTTGGAGTCAGACTATCGTGACACTTAATGTCGCAATCATCTTTACTTTCATAAATGATTGCATTTTTAAACAACCATTATAATTCCATTAATATCTGTATGGTAAAATAATTTTAGATATCGAGTTTAACACACGAGTAATTAAAAAATTGTGAACAGACTGACAGGCCCACGGACCGGTGTGTACCAACATCTGAAAGCACGCATGCACGCGTACACGTACCCACTCGCGCTCGGACACACGCACGCATGCACGCACACGCAAGCACGCAACATTGTTGTTCAAATACGATATGAATTTTGTTCGCCACTCATACAGTACAGCTCAGAAATAATTTTTGAGCAATCAAATGTAACGTTGGATATGTTGGACTTAATTTGATTGGAAGCCATCGCTGGTTCAGGATTTAAGTTAAGTCCACAATATTCAACATAATTTCTTACATTGTGTTTCTCTTCTTATTTCGACAATGGTTTAACATAGTTTTGAGCTGTACTCTATCTTCTTTTGCCATATAGCCTTGCTGATACCGTGTCACACGTTGGTCACTAATTGTTTATCTTTATATTCGCGAGGTGTAACAAGAAATGACTTTATTTCAAAATAATTCATTTTCAAGGCGTCTACATAATTGGCACTGGTGTACGTACTGAAAGTAACAGGAAACCTCGGTTTATTTCTTGGATTTCCTTAGCGACTGTGCGCTGTGCGTTTCCCGATCGCTACACGAAGCGATCGAGACAACTGCGCCCGCGTCCGCATATATGGAATCATGCGTATTAAACATAATGAAATCTATTTTGGCGCGTCCACGTCCATCACCGCGTCCGCCTCCGCCTCCGAGCAAATGGAATCCTAGCTAGAAGACCAACGCGACAGAAAGACCTCCAAACCGGATGCGTTAGTCACACGAGTGTGTGATTACGTCCGTCATACGCACGTGTATAACCACACTAACCACGTGTTTTACGCGCGTGCATTAAATTGTGGGTGGACCTATTCTTATTTATCAACACATCTGCTGACCACGTATCAATAGATACTAGATAAAAGGCGCATATTCGTAGAAATATCCAAGAGCAATTTCTGTTCATCATGGGTAAATAAGTTATATTAAAATATTTGTTTCCTGACGTATAACCTCATATTTTATGGTATCAATAAGCTTAATGACTCGAGTACATAATTACACAAATTACATTGGCTTAGGGACCTTTCTTATTTTATAATGTTTGCAGTGAAACTTTGTTTTCATATTGACCTTTCTAATTGGAGCAATTGAAAAACCATCATAAATGATCGATCACAAAACAGATAACAATGGTTCAATAGTTAGATTAGGTGTGGTTTTATCAAGTGTTGGAAAATCTTCCATGGTTGTTCGCCCCACTTCCAAGAATAAGACCACACTCGATTACGATCTACTGACCATGACGCATTGGGCAAACATGTGGCTCGTCGAGTTTAATGCCTCGAAAACTACATCTCTAATTTTTTCCCTGCGCAACGAGCCCACATCCTTTTCAATCAACTTCAAAGATTCTGAAATTCTACCATCAACTGATCATAAGCACCTCGGCATTACCTTTAATAACAAAGGGAATTGGCTTAACCATGTGAGTAATCTCATAGCAAACGCTCAACACAAACTCTCCTTACTTAAAGGTCTAAAATATATTCTAGACCGTAAATGTCTCGAGATCATGTACAAAACATTTATTAGACCATCGTTAGAATATGCAGATGTTGTGTGGGATAATATTCCACAATATCTTGTAATTCGGCTAGAGGATATCCAAAAAGATGCTCTCAGAACGGTATGTGGAATGACACGTAGTGCGAGCACTGAAGACCTGTACTTAGAAACAGGCATCGAAACCTTGTCAATCAGACGTGAATTTCATAGATTATCTATGCTATTTAAAATTATTAATGGGATGACCTGTGAGGTTCTGGTCAACCATCTTCCCACACTTTCCCAAGTACGAAATCCTTACAATATCCGTCATCCAAATTTCTTCACTCCATTCCGCTGCCGTACTGAGCTATTCTCTGGATCCTTTTTCCCAGCAACGATCCGCGCCTGGAATATGCTTCCTGTGCCGGTGAGAGATTCTGTCACTCTTCTAGAATTTAAAAGCAAACTCAAGGCTATGTCATCCATACGACAACCCCCTGAGTGGTATTACGTAGGCCCGAGGTTTGCCAACATAATGCTATGCAGGCTCCGAAATGGTTGTAGTTCTTTAAACCGACATCTATTTGACAACTTTCTGTCGGAATCTGCCAGTTGTTCTTGTGGGCACAATGATGAATCTACACACCACTACCTCTTACATTGTGCCCTTTTTAACGAGCAAAGATTCGTTTTCCAAAATCAGCTTGCCTTGAACGATATTTCTCTTGCTAATCTTACGGTCAACCAGCTTCTATACGGGACTTACACTACCAACTTGGAAATGAACAAACTGATCTGTAATACGGTATGTCAATACATAATTAACACCAACCGCTTTCAGTAGCTTCCTGTTTGTGAACTTATAGTTTACGGGGTAAATGGACAGCAGCCCAACACGTACAGGTCGGGGCGAAGGCAGCACCTAGAGCTCACCTCTGCTATTCTTCCATTTGATCTTATTCCTCGCTCTCTCTATCTCTCACCCTCCCCCCCCCTTTCCTCCTCTCCCTTTCTATCTCGGTCTTTCTTCCTACTCTCCCCACCTCACACTCAACATTCACATACTTATGCACACCAATAGACTACAATTAATTAAACTATTATGATTTGCCGCCATTTTGTTGTAAAATAGTTTTGAATAATCTGTATGTGTATGGGAGACACGGGCATAAGACTCTAAGTCTTATCGTGCTCCCATCTGAACAAATAAATAAATCACGTTTAAACCAAGAATAAGACCGGTTTCTCTCCGAAATCCAATTTGTTATGTGTCAACTGACATTTCCACGTATCCCGGACGACGAGCCCCCAAGTTTGTAACCTGGCCTTCTGAGGCGGGCACGCCTACTGACCGTCCCAGGTAACCAATGAGTAGAATCAAGAACAATCTGAAAACATGAAACATAATATCTACTTATTTGGCGATTTTCATTGATCATAAAAGACTATATAACATTTTACATGTCTACTTTGTCTAGGGGAATGGCCCTTTCCATTTTAGCTATGCCCCGCCCATCACTAGCTAAGCTCCACCCACACCTCGCCGTGTTGGGATTGATCGATCCCCAAATGCCCTAGCTATTAATTTCCTGAAAGCTATACAGGGAAGCTGTTGAATATTTTGTAACTAATTTGACTGGGTGCTGTTGCTGCCTTTGGCAGCAACAGCGCCCAGTCAAATTAGTTTCAAAATATTCAACAGAATATTTATTAAATGGTAAAAGCAAACAATTTGTACAACAACGCACAGGCCGTTTTCAAATATGCGTTCGTGACGTACTTATCGACGTCATTCATTATGATGTCATTGTACACATCACGCAGTTCATTATGACGTCATATAATGGGTGGGTACTCTGGAAAGGTGAATTAGTAACAATGAGCATGATTAGCAATGGACCGTTCCAGAGTAATGACGTCATATGACGGCATAATCAGCTAAGAGGCGTGTGGGATGACGTCATAATCATTACGTCATACATGATTATATTAGGCCCGTCATTAACTCTTCATAGTCCAAAACGTTGTAAGAATTGCATGTCTCTACTATTTACTAAACATGCTGCCATAGGCAGCAACAGCACCCAGTCATATTAGTTTCAAAATATTCAACATCTTACCTGTATATTTTTCTGGAAATTCATAGTCAGGAGTTCAGAGATCGATCGCTCCCAAAACGAGCGAGTTGTGGGTGGAGCTTAACTAGAGATGGGCGGGGCATAACTAACATGGAAAGATCCATTCCATCCAAGAAGAGAGCTCAATATAAGTGAATGTATTGGCTGAAAATGAAAGCTGGATTCACAAATTCAGAGATATTCAAACATGAACAACCACACCAATATGCCTTGTTGATTTGACCATGAAAGACATGTAACATGAAAAAATGTAAACTCAAGTTATGAGAATGACAAAAATAGCTACAATATTAATACACGTATTCAAGTAACGAGCGTGCATGTGTGCGCGCGTGTGCGTGGCCAATGTGTTAGTGTGTGTATGTGTGCGTGCGTGCGTGCGTGCGTGCGTGCGTGCGTGCGTGCGTGCGTGCGTGCCTGCCTGCCTGCCTGCCTGCCTGCCTGCCTGCGTGCCTGCCTGCGTGCGTGCGTGCGTGCGTGCGTGCGTGCGTGCGTGCGTGCGTGCGTTCGTGCGTATGTGTACGGTGTGCCGGTGAATGCGTATGTACATGTTCTTGCGTACGTGCGTGCGTGCGTGTGTGCGTGCTTGTATACGTGGGTGTGTAGGTGCATGAGTTTCATTATTCTCACTATCTATTTTATCATGCCAGGTTAGACATGCGATGCCATTTTTCAACTATAGTAAATGCAATAAGCATAGGCCTATCATATAAACAATAACATAAAGTATGGAATTACATGAGAAATCCAATCCGATACTGGATATATACTAAAACTTTGATGGTGATATAATTTCCCGTTATACGTCTGGAGTCATCGATTCATGATAAACGTCAGATTATTGTCAATAATCTGATATATCAAATTAATCAGACGTAATACTACACACTTGCAATCATACTTGGCAGACACAATATAATTAGAATCAATCAGTCCAATACAACACTCAATACACGGAAAGTATAAAAAAACCCAGTGAGAACTACATTAATCAAGTCTCGCTTAGGACCTTTAAATCAGATTTATGCAACAACAGACCTTGAGTTGAATGAAATATATAGAACAGTATGCAAACACAGAGTTGCATATATATAAATTAACCACGATCGCAAATAATAATGACCTCACTAGGACACATCGCCATGAACATTGATACAAAAATTTATGTGAATAAAGGGCATGGTAATATATGTAAAAAGGGTCATGGCGGCAGTATTTCAATATGGCAAGTTCCATACAAGACGGTCATGGGTCATGCATAACATTACACAAAAAATGCAAAAGTTTCAAACAGTCAAATCTATTGCATCAACTAATGGCACAGACAAACATGAATTCCACACATCATAAGGGGAATAAAAGATACCAACTGTAGTATGACCACTCAAGATGTTTTATTTCAATTAAGCTCCAGCACTCACAGTCAAAATATACATTACAATTTCACACACCGACAATAGCGCACACCAGTAGCAGTCAAAGGGATGTGACTCTACAACTGGCAAATACACACTATTCACAACAAATACAGGCACAGCTCACATACAGATTAAATACTCAATTCTGTACAACACATGGGTAGCATGTTTACACAATTAAACTATAAATAAGTATTTAAATGTGTAATTAGACATTATATGCGCTTATGAAATGCCACAGTGATTCGCATAAAAACGGCGAGCACGTGCATTGTGTAATACGCAAATCTGATAGCCTCGTATTTCACATTAAATTATTGACACCACTATTTTTCACGGGAAATTTGCAAATTTCACAGTATTATGGTCACAACTATTTGATGGTAAACATGAAATATAACATTTATTTATTTAAACCAGCCGATGCCAGCAGACTGGTTCCCTAATCCTGTTGTATAGTATCCATCCTACCAAATCGTCCACAAGATTCAAGATTATTTATTCAATAATTCAAAATAAACAATATTCACGAGTCATACCAGGTTGTCCGCCAAAGGCATTGCCTAATGTTATGGCGGGCACTTTTCCACAAACAAAATCCTCCAAAGTTTCAATCCAATCCCACCTCCAAGAAACACTGCATACAATCAAACGTCCTTATTATACGATCACATCACAATAATAACATGATTTACATCAAACAGGCAACAATTAGATCACCACCGAAAGAAAGCTGATTGACAGACAGTTTAACAAGGTTGTCTGTGGCACAATCGAAAAGAAGATCATGATAAAATATGGATAATGGTAATACACGGAATAAATCAAAATATAAATTACAGCCAAAAGTATCAAGATTCGTTCACAATTCACCTTTCCGGAGCATCCATCCATCATCAGACCTCGTATGACGCCATAATCATCTCAGCGCGTGTATGATGACGTCATACTCATTACGTCACAAAGTGTTCCATATAGACAGTCACCAAATCTCAAATGGTCCAACACGTTGTATGAAT
Source organism: Chaetoderma sp. LZ-2023a (assembly GCA_034401795.1). Classification (NCBI taxonomy): domain Eukaryota; kingdom Metazoa; phylum Mollusca; class Caudofoveata; order Chaetodermatida; family Chaetodermatidae; genus Chaetoderma; species Chaetoderma sp. LZ-2023a. The sequence goes on along the minus strand of CM067370.1, from coordinate 183,424,036 downwards.
TGTATATCTTTGTAATTGTTTGCTATTTAATAAACATGCTGTTGAATATTTTGAAACTAATTTGACTGGGCGCTGTTGCTGCCTTAGGCAGCAACAGCGCCCCGTCAAATTAGTTTCAAAGTATTCAACAGCTTACCTGTGTAGTGTTTTAGAAATTGATAGACAGGCTGTTAAGAGATCGATCGATCCCATCACGAGTGAGGTGTGGGTGGAGCTTAGCTAGAGATGGGCTGGGCATAGCTAAAACCTGGAAGGTCCATTCCGACATGAACAGCCACTTATTAATAGCATGGCAAAGGTCAGTAACACATCAACAAACTGAATTGGTTGGGATTGGGGGGGGGGTGACGTCACAATAATTACTATATTCAATCAGCTTTTTTGCAGATCTTATTTTCAGTTAGCCATTATTACGGTATCGTCTGCATAAAGTAGGGCTATAATTCTTAGGTACGTTATCGCGTATCTCTAATTGTTATTTCTTGACAGTTTTTACTTTCTAAGTATTCCACTAGGTCATTACGGGATAGACTAAAAAGAATAGGTGACAGGTTTTCACCTTGTCGTATCCCCCATTCACATATCACGTGATCGGCCAGCAATTACGAAGACAACAACAGCATAAACAACACGAACAACGACGACGACGACGACGACGACGAACTACTCTAAAAATACTACTATACCGGCCATGCTACGATAAATTTTCAAAACATTTCACATCGTAAAACCACAAAGTATTAAACAAACTCCGTAATTTTATCAGAGTTATCTTAGAACAGTTCCCTAGCCGCCGTGTACAACAACAACAACAACAACAACAACAACAACAACAACAACAACAACAACAACAACAACAATGACAACAACAACAACCATGACAACAACAATAATAACAACAACAACAACAACAACAACAACAATGACAATGACGACCATGGCCGGCAAATGGATATTTACTAAGCAAATATTTTGATTTTTTGACCAAATTTAGACATTAGAGGGTTAAAGGGATTAGAATCTCATCTCAAATGTTATATTGCACAGAGAGATTAAGGTTTATAGAGTCTATATCATTAATATTCTGTCACAGTTCTTTATCTATATCACAATTATCTGCTTTGTAATATCGCGTAATTTTTAGCAGTGATCGCCACCATTTTGTCTCGTCTAGAGATAGAGCGTGATGCCATTTAAGTGCCAATGCATTATTTCTTTATTATGTAATAATCATCTTAGTGAATATTTTAAAACTAATTTGGCTAGAAGTTGTTGCTGCCTAAGGTAGCAACAACCTCCAGTAAAATTAATTTCAAAATATACAACAGCTTACCTGTGTGGTTGCTTTTATACCACATTGTCAAGCTATAGCTGGCACCTCTATGACGGAGGGCGTATACCTAGGCAGGCACGCTAGGTTCTTTCTGATTGGTTAAAATGTAAATCATGACAGCCGTCGTAAGCTGCAGAAATCTACCAACATCTAGCTACTAAAGCCTGGATAGTTTTCTTTGACGGGATGATAAAAAGCTTGAAAGTCCATGCATAGTTTATGAGTGGCCTATTAGACGATCTGCATAGATATCATTAATTCTTCGAGTGTCGAATTGTTGATAACACGGTTCCTAAATTCATTAATTTCATCCGCAATCCACCGGGATGGTTACTGCTTTACCGGTGTATTTTCTAGTGTGACCGTACCGATGATATTGATGATTATTAGTGATATTAGGAAGAAGAAAATGAAACAACAGAATTGATGTGTGAGTAACTCAGTGTGTGGCTGCCTGCGTTGAGTAATCAGTATCTTTTGAAACGACTTGTGTAAATATGATTTTCGTGGTACCGGAGTGGCCCGATCTGTTGCTCAAGTGTCCGATGCCAAAGTCCATCACGTTACATGTAGCCTAATGTCACAATCAATAGGATGCCACTTACCTCCGCAGAATGTACATCTGAGAGAAATGGCGAGAAGTCTTGAATAGCAACGTCTTTAAGATGTTCCAGTAACATAAATGCTGAGATTGCATAATCTACGACGCTGCTATTTGTGCATGTCAGTTTCCCATTGCTTTATCGGTTCCCGGTTTCCCATTGTGCATAATAAGGTTATTGTGCTTACAGATGTCTATCAATTTGCGCCCAAACGGATTTACATTGGTTTTATCTTGTGTTACGCGTATTTGTCAAGATTTGCCTATTGATACACATTCATTCTCGGTGTCCAGGTGACAAATATACGATGCATAAGTTTATAATCAATTTCTAGTATATCATTTAAAGTTTCCTGTTTTGCATTAAAATCTCCCAATATTACTAATAGGTCAAAATCTTTCAGAAGAGCTGTGATGTCGTTGCCTATGAGATCAATATGATTGGTCACTGGAGAATGTATAGTCTGCAGGCCACTCCTATTATTAGGTTTATTTTTGCTACATGTGAAACAAGTATTTGAAGAATATCATACCTTAGTTAGTGAAATGAAATTGTTAGATTGGCAATCCACTCCTTAGGGAATACGCTAAAATGGGCTTCAGAATATTCAACAGAATGTTTATTAAATTGTAAATTCTCCCAAAACATATACAATTGACCTTTCCAGTTTATCGATCAATTATTTGACGTCATAATCAACTACGTGGCGTGTCGGATGACGTCATAATAAATTACGTCATGGATTATATATATAAGTTCGTCACGAACGCTTTTAATCGATGACGGACTAGCGTGACACTAGATGCCTTCAAGGCTCTAGTCATCAAATAGTAAACACATGTTTTAATTTGTATATTCTTTTCAAGACCCTATTTTTTTCCCGGCGCATCCACACACCTGGCCATAGGCAGCAACAACACCTAGTCAAATCAGTTTCAAAATATTCAACAGCTTACCTGTATAGTTTTCTGGAAATTGAATGTCAATGAATTCAGAAATCGATCGATCCCAGCACGAGCAGGGTGTGGGAAGAGATTTGCTAGAGTTGGGCGGGGAATAGCTAATACAGTAAGGGTCCATTGTCATTGAGCGTGGACGGTCGTTTATTCGTCTGTTCATCGATCAGTTTCTTGTATTCTTCCACTTCCATCTATCATATCTTAGTTACGAAGATACATAACTAAGTATTTGATTACTTCAGCAGCCAGTGGATATGCGTAACCAAATTGACGTCAGCAATGTCAGGATAAAGGTTAGAGGTTCGTGTTGCAACGTCATGATAAAGGTCAGAATGTCAAAGTTCACGCGCGATAGAACTGAATACGGGAGTTGCTAATTCATATTAACACTGCGCGTTTAGACGAATCGATGACTCTTTAACCCACTTATTGTCGCTAATTGTTTATCGAAACTTATCCGTGCGTCCATGGTATTTAATATTAAGCGAGCCTCTGGATCTATTTATTTGACAACGTAAATGCTCCGTCTATTAATGCACATTTCGCGCAAATGTTATTCATTATTCCCAATTATTGAACGTATTAGACCACTCTACTGCTAAGTTGTTATTGCGAATTTTCAAAATTCCTTTCAATGTATTAACTTATGATCATTTTGAAAAATAAACGTCAGGGAGAGCACCAGCTCTCAGCAACACTCATTTTGAAAATTTACAAATCTCTATATCCGAATATCGGCTATAAAATCTAACTATTTGCTTAAGCCATTTACTGTACAAGTGTCCGATTATGTATTTCACAGCGTTTTTTTGTGCAAGTTTCCCTTTCACGCTGGAAGAATATTTCTCTAAAAGGCTATAAAATTTATTTTATCGTTTAATAATTGCATTGCAAGAGTAATAGCGATATATGGCCTACGGAATAATGGCGGATAAAAATAAATACATATATTCCCAACACGAGCGCATTTGTTAAACGAGCGCATTTTTTAACGTATCATCTCTCTCAAGAATGCGCAACTCTCATTTAGATTATTCTTAGAGGTTTTACCCTTTGTATTAGAAAGATGACGACCTTAACATGTCCAGCATTCAATTATGGTTTGACCGTTTACCGTTTAAAGATCCCTGACCAAATGTGATAAATTCCTTACGATGTATCGAATATTGTATTGAATATATTGAATCTCATTTGACTGGGATATGTTGCTGCCTATGGCAGCAACATCGCCCAGTCAAATTAGTTTCAAAATATTCAACATCTTTCCCGTATTAGTTGTCATGACGGTGACACACCGGTATGCTAAGGGTTAAAAGACTGAGATGGCTACGCTTCGCTTATACGCTAGCAACGATTATATATTAATAATAATAGTAATAAGGCGTTTATCGCGCGTCTAAATGCAAATCCACACAATATCACTCTATTTTACAGTTACAATGAGGTATATTAAAAATAAGAATAATGCTTCCATAATTATAGATAAAATCCTTAAAAAAGTTTTTCTGGGCCGGTAGACTCGAATGTAGGTACTTTGAAAGCCACTATCTGCTCGCGGGAAACTACTGTGGATATACCCTTTGATTTTCTTTGATAATTTGTATCTGTTTTGTACGTTTTCATATCTGATAGATCGGCCAGGCCTATATGGCCATAGAAAATGGGATACGTATGTTGGCACTTTGCCATACAACCAGTGATATGTTATACATAGGACTGCGTATTCAGTTTCGGCTTTCTTTTATTCACTCAGGCCATTATAATATGGAATGTGAGGCAAATAAAGTATGGTACATTTGTGGTGATAGAGATATACATATTATTATTATTATTATTATTATTATTATTATTATTATTATTTTTATTTTTATTATTATTTTTTATTATTCGGTGCTTTTATTTGTTGGCGAATAGCGCGAAAACAAAAAAGCCGATGAAATTCAAGCTTTTCATGGCAAGAGCGCGTTATTAGAGCAAACTTTTTTCATGTTAATACATATGATTTTCTAGATAAGTTGGCGGCCATCTTGGATTTCCGGAAAATTTTCTCGCGTTTTAAACAATCTTCTTCTCCAGAACCACTGAAGGGAATAAGCTGAAATTTGGTGAAAATCATCGGAGATGGACTCTCATAAATGATTTGTTCAAGAGAAGTCGATAGCTAAAAAACACGGATTTGCGTATGGACCAATCAGAATCAAGCCGTCTGGCAGAAATATTGAATTTTTTATTTGATGGAATTTTAAGCCCAAATTGGTCATATATAGGTTTTGGGTGTTGAGAAATCAAAATCTGGCATTTTCGAATTTGTTCGATCGACGGTTTGGCTGGCATCTTGGATTCGTTTCCCGGCAAATCCCCCATAGTAAAGCAATTGGAAATTTCAAATGACTTCTCCTCCGAAACCGCTGGGTGTGACTTCAATTATATTTTGTAGGAAACATTGTTAGATAATGGAGATCTGATTTTGTTCAAACAACGCTGGTCAGCCTATTAGGCCGATGACCATTTTGGATTTTGTAGTATTTAGGGAAACGTTTTTAAAAATCTTCTCCGAAACCACTTGGCGGATTAATTCAAAACAATCATCTAGGGCATCGGCTGAACCAAGTTTTTTCAAGGAAATTTGATTGACCAAAACTTGTGTGGCCATCTTGAATGACCTAGATTTTGTGAAAATGACTTCTTCTCCAGAACCGCTGAACAGATCGGGCCGAAATTTGGCTGATATGATTAGGGACTGAGGGTCATTAAAGTTTGTTCAAGAGAAATCGGTACATAAAAAAACAAGGCCGCCATCGACTAATCAAAATTCAGCATGATTGGCGGCAATTTAGAATTTTTTGATTTGTTAAAATTTTAAGCCAAAATTGGTTTCACATAGGCTTTTGGGTCTTCTGATTAGAAATTTGCCATTTTCAATAAAGCAATTGGAGAATTGAATTGTCTTCTTCTCAAGAAGAACTGGCCAGATTTTCATTTACATTATTTTTACTGCCATTGTTGACACACGATTGTTTGTTTTTTAAAACCACATTCAATGATGGGTAGACTGGGCGGATACAGAAGATTCCCACTGTAACCTTCTCACATAATTCAATAAAATTGACAGCATTAATCCAACTTCATCAAATCTAATAGGCTATTTAGGCTCTAAGCCACCTATACGAGCTGGCTCAGATACGGTTCTCATCTTAGCGACCGGGATGCTAGCCGCTTGGCACCCCCACTGGGCCGATATCCATTATATTTAGCAGGAAGCATCCTTCGGGCATAGAGATTCAAGTTTCTTCAATAGAAGACGATCGGCCAATTGGGCCAGCGGCCATCGTGGATTTCGGCCGATTTTTAGAAATGTTTTTAAAAATCTCTGAAACTGCTTGAGGATTGATGCAGACCTCAAGAAATATGATCTAGGGCAAGAGCTGAACCAAGTTTATTCAAGGGAACTTAATTTGCCAAATGGTTCGGTGGCCATCTTGGATGACCTAGTTTTAGCTAAAACGACCTCTCCAAAAATGCTGAACAGATCGGGCTGGAATTTGGCTGATTTGGGTCGAAAACCCATTAAAATTTGTCCATGGAAAGTTGATATGTAAAAAAAAAATGTTCGCCGTGAATCGAACAAAATATAACGTTTTTGGCGGATATCTTGTATTTTCTGCAAATTTCTGAGAAAAACATAAAAAGACTTAAGATTATTAACCCCTGGTCCAATTTTAATCAAATTTGGCTAAACTTTTTTCACAGAAATTTGATTCGTAAAATTGTACAGTGGTCATATCATTTTGTTTGGTTGTGCCAGTCGTCAATAATTCCAGGTGAGCGGCACAGGCCCATTGGACCTCTTGTTATTAGTGTAGCACGGATCGGTCGGCCGGGTATGGACCGTCTCAGCTCTGCTGGGTACACGACGACCGCTCCGATTACGTTCCAAGCACGCCTCCCCCTGAGTAGGGTAGTAGGCGTGTAAAAAGCCATATGAGAGGTTTCCGTGAGATCCCGTAGCGCGCATGCGCGTGCGTAAGAGCTTCCCTGACAACACGTTTCAGCGTTGGGAGAGAATGCATACTAAAGTGCACCGGGTTGGTGCACGTAATTTCTAGTATAGCCTAGGTACTGCTGTACTTTTCGGAGAGTCGCGATACGGGATCCGTAACCCTGAGAACCGCAACTAACCAGCTCTCCCGCACATCCTGTACATGCGGTGCAATGGAGCGGAGCAGCAGGACGGACCATGGCGTACCCCCCCCCATCCCCCGCGAGCTACATTATTATCATCATTATTATCAGCATCGTCATTATTATCATTATCATTATCATTATTATGCTGTTGTTGATGTTGTTGTTGTTGTTGTTGTTGTTGTTATTATTATTATTATTATTATTATTATTAATATTATTATTATTATTATTGTTGTTGTTGTTGTTGTTGCCTGCTTGTTTACTAATTTGTTTGATTTTGTCTGTGTCTATCTTTCTTCTTTGAGTATGCAATTCACTTTTCCAGAGCATCCACCCATCATCTGACCTCGTTTGACGTCATAATCATCTCAGTGCGTTTATGATGACGTCACAATCATTACGTCGCAAAGGGTTCCATATCGACCGTCACCAAATCTCAAATACTCCGTCGCGTTGTATGAATTGCATGTCTTTGTAATTCTTTGCTATTTAATAAACATGCTGTTGAACAATTTGAAACTAATTTGACTGGGCACTGTTGCTGCCTTAGGCAGCAACAACACCCAGTCAAAATAGTTTCAAAATATTCAACAGCTTACCTGTATATTTTGCTTGAAACAGATAGTCAGGGAGTTCAGAGATCGATCGATCCGAACACGAGCGAGGTGTGGGTGGAGCTTAGCTAGTGATGGGCGGGGCATAGCTAAAAATGAAAAGGTCAATTAGTTTACATAATTTATACAAAACAGCCTTATCTGGAATAATCCCTTGATTATATTTCTTGTATATTAATCGGGAATACATTTCTGTCGTTCGGTTTCCAATTGTGGGCATTCGAAAATGAAATGAATTTCATCTTCTAAGACATTGTGTGTAAAATGTTAACATGTTCGAGCTGTTGATATCGTTTCTCCAGTGTCTATAAATTTGTTCTCTAAACATGTTTTTGTTTGTCGAATAACGTGTTTTTGGTTTATAAAGGTTTGTCCAGTTGTGTCGAGGATTGTCTTGACATTATTAATCCGTAATCGATTCTGTGTTCCAAAGGCATATCGAGTGTTGCCAATCGAGCTAAGATATGATGAGAGAAACCATCTTCGATTTGAATAGTCTGATTGGTTAATCATGATGTAATGTATGCGATTGTCCAATCAAACTTCACATCTCATTGCATACGCATCACTCAAATATCTGATAATCCTAGGACTTGCTGTTTTCAAGAAAATTTATTAGCACATATTTATTCAATTTATTTTATAGCAGATTGTTTACTGCGTTTAAATCTATCAAAATTTGCTATTGCCTAGTTTGTAGATGTCGCATTTGATGTTGACTCAAGAAAACTGAGAAACTCAATTTCCGAACCGATATATTTGACCGTTAATACTACACCCTTACCAAGCAAAGAAGCCGCTGGGGTTGGCACACATTGTTAAAAATTTAAATATATTCGCAGCAGACGAACAACAAGACATAAGGCCAACAGAAGGAAATACCCTCTACTTTTAAACCCTACAATGTCATGTTTGTGAAATTGGATCATAACAATTTGCTATTTAGGTTGCCAGCGCATTTTGATTGTAGCAATGGAGGAATCCATTTTTATCTATGCCTCGCCCATCTCCAGCTAAGCTCCACCGACGCTTCACCCATATTGTGATCGATCGATCCCTGAACTCCCTGACTTAAACATTTCTGATGATCTTATTACGTCATTCGTGACGTCATTGATTGTGACGTCATCATTAAAATCACGTAGTTGATGATGGCGTCATATGATGGATGGATAAACTCGAAAGATCCATTGAGATATTGATTTACATTTTAACTGTAGCAGGCCTACATTGTTTAGAACACGGGCCACTCAATATTTCGACTGAGATGTGCTGCCGCTGTGGAGAGCAACAAGTTTCTGGCAAATAATTGTCAAAAACATACTATTTTGGAGACTATAATAAAGTACTCAACTGAAATTCCGCCTTTGATAAGGTCATAGCTACCTTACACTGCCTAACTCTATGGTTACAACTAAATTGACATTTCAACATTGCATGCTGGGTAAGCTGCACTGAATGGCACACTTTTCCTAGATCACGTGCGAGAGCGTTAAACTGTTTTCTGAGACTTTCGATCATGACTTTAGAGAAACGATAGTGAAAAGGAAACTAAATATAATACCCCTTAAATACGTGGAGAAGACTTCACTGGATTTCATCGCTACCTTAATGCGCAGAGACTCGCATCCATATGGATAGATCCGATCGGTCGAATGATGTAAATGACGTCATAATCAGAGACGACACATATTAGCTGACGTCACAATAAAAATAACGTGGCTCCTTCACAAAAGGTATGTTACTAACGTGTAGGAATGGGCGTTTCCAGTTTTAACTATTCCCCGCCCATCTCTATTTAAGCTCCACCCGCACCTCGTCCGTGTTGGGATCGATCGATCTCTG